>JAOQMS010050793.1:0-12234 GCA_027563885.1 Erythroxylum longipes | reverse complement strand
GTACTATACCTCACCTCTTTGGTACTTTCCCCCGGCCCTTGCCCTTTCACTCGGGATCCCTCGCTTCACAGTCATAGGGCATTTTGCAATAGGATCTTTCTCTAATGATTTGGTACCATTAGTTACCATATACAACTTCAAACACAACTATTACATGTCATATTCAAGTTCTAGCAAGGGGTTTTCATAAGCAACAATCTAATAGAGCATTAAGATCATTCTTACAAAATCCCTAATCAATAAACACAAGATAACATAAACAATCTGAAAAGAGGGAAATAACACGATACATAAACACGATATGCTTAAATATGGACCTTGATGTCGACTTCACCTTCGAACTGGCATCAGGAAGGTTAGCCTCCATCTTCTCCATCAATCTCAAAGAAATAGCAATGAATTCCTCTGTTATTGTCAAAAATTGAAGGAGAATAAAGAAATATCTAGTTTGTTCAAGTCTTTATTCTGGCACCACAAAACAATAATTTTATAGTAAAAAACTCATAGGTGTGACTTGGTACGTCACGCCCATGAGTGTCAGTCATAGGAGTGACAAGGAGTATCACACCCAAGCAATTGTGATTGGTGTGACAACACTCTCACAACCATGACTTATTTGTCATGGCCTTGAGATGTATCTTAAGGCATCACAATGTGTCACTCTTCATTCCTTTTGGCATTTTCTTATCTCCTCTTGCCCTAATCCTTCTCCTTCTTGCTCCATGAAGACAATTGAGTGTGAATCTCAAGAAGATGACTCAACAAGTATGTTTTGGACTCACTTTAGCTATTTGCTTCCAAATTGTACCTAAAATCAAATATGAACTAAAGTGAGTGTCTTAAGCATTAATCACTAAGTGTCATGGAATAAATATATTAAAAATTAAACACATATCACTTTCTCTACTATAAGATAAGGGATAAGTTTAACAAGTTGGAGAGATCAATGAAAGAGCTATTAGTTGAAAAAAAAAAGGACGAGACCCCTTTTTGTACATTTCTACTAGTCCATTAAAATAGTTAATGAAAGACCAGGAGATTCGATTTATAAAGTACTTCTAGAGGTTTATGACTATATTATGTAGCCAGAAGTATGAAATCAATCCTAACATGACCGATGACTTAGTATCTTTCTCGAATTCGACTCAACCACCTTTTTAGAAAAGATTTGATAAATAATAGCTATCTAAGGTTTGGTACCTTCACCAATTATGTTTTTTTAACATAAATTAGTCTTAGTACTATGTTTTCTAAGACTAATCGGCATGCTTCTTACTCTTAGAGAGCAGTAGAATGTTGGGTTAGCTCTATCTTATTGTGATAGGGGTGAGGGGAACTGTTCATAAATGTCTTAGTTGGTTGAGCGGTGACCTATCTGATCAATTAAAAAATAAGATAACAAAAAAAATCTATCTGGTGTAGCTAATGTGGCTTTCTTGATCTTTCCTACACTGCTCTGGCTTCCTTCACTGAAAAGATCAGTTGTTGTGATATAGGTATCTCGAGGTAGGTCGTAGATTGAATAGAGAAAGACAAGCTCATATTTGACAAATTTCGAACAACCTTCAACCTTTCATTTTTAGAAGGCCACTCCTATCTCTTTCAGTTTTCATTTGAGCAATCCACCAATAAAACATACTGCGATCGAGGCCAATCCTGGTAACAAAACTTTTTACAGAGATTGCCTAGTTCACATCAAACTTTACAACCTTTCCAAACTGTGTGTTTTAGTTTAATTCGTCCCTCACTATCATGGTGCAGGTGCAGCCTTTTTCTTCAAAAAATGTATCTTCACAGTCCATCCAATTTGGTCTGGTCCTATTTGACATTCCCATTAGTAGTTCCACTTCCTGAAGAAACTAGAGAATTTCTTACTTCTCTAGGGGAGGAAGCTTGATCGAGGGTGATTTTAACTTTGGTCCAATAAAGGCCCAGGCCCTTTTCCTTGTCAAGTAAGAAGAGGGTTTGGTCATTTTCTAACGCTACAATTCGATTTTGAGGGATGATTCCAAGCTTATATTTCGAATAATATGGGGTTTGTAGCAGGGTCTTGCTTCACTTCATCATCGCTACGCTTCAAATTGTTTGGTCTGTAAATTTCTTTCTTTCTTTCAAGAAAATCTGTCTTAAGTGAGATTCATTTCATATTCATTGTACTATACCTCACCTCTTTGGTACTTTCCCCCGGCCCTTGCCCTTTCACTCGGGATCCCTCGCTTCACAGTCATAGAGCATTTTGCAATAAGATCTTTCTCGTGGATTGACCTACAACTTAATCCTTCTTCACTGAAGGTATGAATGCTAGTTTTCAGTAATACAATTAGGTGCCCCTTTTTTGCTTGAAAGAAGTTCAAAATGGTCATACTAAAGGAATGGTGACTCTTTGATTCACATTCCATTCACCTTTTGACTTCATTGTTGAATTCATACCTTATCCTCTTTCCTACCTAAATAGGCAAATGACCAGACCATGCTGACAAGCCCACTTTCTTCTGTCCAACCATTGCGCTTACTTAGTCTAGCTAGCAACTGGTCTTGGCTTGAGATCTTTTATCTTTCCCAGATCTTATCTTGATTATTAGAATGAAAGCTGCAAGTCTATATAAACTAGATTCCGACATGAAAACTTGCCTCCTTGAGCTAAAAAATAGATTTAGAGCCTAAAGAAAGGTAGAGAATCAAGATTTCCATTCCAAATTGGGCAAAGAGCACACCAGCTCTAGATTTTCCTTATTTGGGCAAAGAATAGGAGCAACTTACTTCATCTAGTTATTATTTCATTTTTTCCTCTTCTAACATCTTTATTATGGATTTTTTTGGTTCTTGGGGATGTTAATGACATTATGAGTGGCTGAGTTATTCGTAGAGATTACTTTTGAACTACTTATTGAACTCTTACTTTGTTGATTTGACTGAATGATGCTTTTAATGAATGTTGAGCTTATACATTGCAATATATTGAGAAATTGAGTTGGGTAAATTATGTAGGGCTATATAATGAGAATTGTCACTCTATAGACCTACATTCATCAAGTTAACTGATTAGTTAGAGAGAGATCTTGGCTAATTAGTTGATTACATATAGGATAACTTCATAACTAGTTAAATTGGTGGACTGATTCTTTAGATTGAGAGAATGCTTAATCATTTCCATTTAATTTGGCTTGGGAAAATTAATTACTCATTGAGAGAGGTTAAGTAATACATTAGGACATCTTAGGTGAGGAACAATTCAATTAATAAGGTAGGAGGGAGATAAGATAGGAAAAAAGTGATCTCTAATTGTTAAATCTTAAATTCTAAGTTTTGCACTTTTTCTTATCATTTGTTCATTATTAGTTGTTTGATTTAGTCTAATTTTTCAGTTTATATTCATTAAAATTAGTTCTTAAATGAAGCTGCCTAAATTAAGTAGTGTCTAAACACAATCTCTAAGGGATCGATGTCTGTTCTTTAACACCAGTTACACCTTGCATACTTGCAGTTTTGAGAGTAAAACTAGTGAATTAGTTTTGCAATCAATAAGTTTTTAGTGTCGTTGCTAGGGATTGTTTGTTTAGTATGTTGTTTAGTTTGGGTAAATTGGATTTGAGAATGTTTAATACTTTTCCTTGTGTATTTGCAGGTACATGAACACAAGGAGCATGCAAAGGTCTATTGAATTTAGTGATGAAGAATTATCAGATATCACAAGGCATAAATGAGAGTTAGAAGAACAAAGTGCCATAAAATTCTTCAAATAAATATAGCAGAAGAAGGAGAACAAGGAGGGGCCGAGAGAACATTGATGGATTTTATGAGGCCCATATTTAGTCCACAAGGATTTGTAAGGCCTATAATCACAGCAAACAATTTTGAAATCAAGTTGGGACTCCTAAACATTCTCTAGAATAGTGTTCAATTCTATAGGTTATCAACTGAAGATCCCAATCCCCACCTAGTAAACATTTTAGAGATAAGCGACACTTTTAGATTCCAAGGGATGTCTGATGATGCTATGAGGCTCAGATTATTTTCATTCAGTTCGATAGGTCAAGATAAGGCATGGTATAACTCACTTAATGCATCTCATATTACTACATGGGAGCAAATAGCCCCAGCCTTCCTTGCCAAGTACTTCCCATTAGCAAAGACTATGCGGATCATCAAGGAAATTACAAACTTTTAGCAATATGATGGGAAGTCATTATATGAAGCTTGGGAGATGTTCAAAGAGTTGCAAAGAAGCTACCTATACCAAAACCTTCCAAGTGAGTTCTTACTACAAACATTTTATAATGGTGTGAATCAGACTATAAGAAGGACAATAGATGTAGATATTAGAGTGTCGCTGATAAGGAAAACCATTGAGGCGGCTCATGATCTTTTGGAGGAGTTGGAAAGAAACAGTTGCTTGTGGTTGACCAAAAAAAGTAGGCAAGGCACAAAGGAACAAAAAGTATGATTCCAATTGATTCTATCATAGCCTTACAAGCTTATATTGCCACCCTCACCAAGTAGTTGAACAATATGCAAGGAGCTTCTTCATCCACAGCCAAAGCCATATAGGTCCATTGTGAGTTATGTGGGTAGGACAACCATTGCACAGCAGATGCTTCTTGTTAGGAGCTAGTAGCACAGAACAGGTAAATTACTTAGGCCAACCATATCGAGGTAACAATCCATACTCTAACACTTCTAATCTGGGTTGGAAAAACCAACTAAATTTTTCTTGGAGTACTAACAATACAGGCGGCCAAGCAAAATCATAAGGACTGACTGAATTTTAGCAAGAATGTATTGGGTCTTCAGAGAGCAAAATGGACAAGTTAATGGATGTATTGGGGTCCAAATTCCCAAGATAAGGGGAAAGTCAAAAAAGGTAAGAGGGGAATAAAAAACGGATGTTTGCGAGTTAGGATGCCAACTTTGACCAAATCTTGAAGAACCATGTTTCCTCCATCCACAACTTGGATGTTCAGGTAGGTCAACTTATTACTGTTTTGTCTTCTAAAAATACAGGTAGCCTACCAAGCAACACTAAAGCCAACCCAAAGTAACAACTCAAGGCCATCACACATCAGAGTGGCAAGCAATTAGAGGAGCCAAGTGTGTAAAGGAGAGTCAAACGAAGGAGAAAGGCAAGGAGATAGAGGAAGAGATAGTAAAAGAGAGGTCGTATGCACCACCACCACCTTACAAGCCTAAACTTTCATATCCATAATTGGTGAGACAACATCAGGTAGACACTCAATTTTTAAAGTTTATGGAGAAATGGAAGAAGCTTCAGATTAACTTATCATTGGTGGAAGCCTTGTAGTGCATGCCCAAGTATGCAAAGTTTCTTAAGGACATACTCAAACATAAATGCACTTAGGAGGATAATCAAATGGTAACCTTGACGAAGAAATATAGTTCGACCATCTCAAGCATAATGCCTTCAAAACTACAAGATCCATAAAGTTTTACTATTCTATGTGTTGTTGATGGTTTTGAATTTTCTAAATGCTTATATGATTTGGGTGTAAGTATTAACTTGATTCTATTTTCAGGAAATTGGGATTAGGAGAGGTCAAGGCAACATCCATGTTCATTCAGCTTATGGATCAATCCATCAAGAGGCCATTTGGAGTTGTAGAAGATGTGTTGGTAAAAGTGGATAAATTTATCATTCCTATTGATTTTGTTTTGTTGGATTTTGAAGTCGATAAAAATTATCCATTGTTTTTGGGTAGTCCCTTTATGATTACTAGTAGGGCATTAGTTGATGTGCATAAAGGAAAATTTGTTTTGAGAATTGATGATAAGAAGGGTGAATTTAACATGTCTAAATATTTTAAGAAACCAATGGATGGTGCTGTATTTATGAAAATTGATGTTATAGATGAGTGCGTGGAGGTTGAAGAGAAAGTTGATGAAGTTATTGAAGTGGACAGGGATGAGAGTGAGAGAAGATTAATTATTTGAGGAAGTTGAGCTAGAGAAGTTGGAGAGAATAGATACACCCACACCACCTTCCATTGTTAAGCTCCCCACTTTAGAGCTTAAACCCTTACCTTCACACTTGAGATACACCTTTTTAAGTAAGAACCATACCCTACCCATCATTATCTACAACCAATTGGAATGTGAGCAAGAAGAGAAAGTGGTGGAGACCATTAAGAATAGGATGAGAGCCATGGGGTGGCAAATTTTTGATATTAGGGAGATTAGCCCTAATGTGGTGATGTATAGGATTAACCTACAAGAAGGGTGTAAAACAATGAGGAGAGACAGAGAAGGTTAAATCCAAAAATGTTAGAGGTTATGAAAAAGGAGGTAATGAATCTTTTGGATACAGAGATTATTTACCCCATTTCAGATAATAAGTGGGTGTGTCTAATGCAATGAAAAGATTTTTACTAGGACCATCATAAGTTGGTGAGTGTGTATTAATTATAGGAAGCTCAATTTAGCTACCACAAAAGACCATTTCCCTTTACCTTTTGGGGACCAAATGATTGAGAGGGTGGCTGGCCATTCTTTTTACTATTTTCTTGATGGATATTTAGGGTACACTCAAGTGATTATATACCCAGAAGACCAAAAGAAGGCCACTTTCACTTGTCCTTATAGGACTTTCGCTTATAGGAGGGTGCCTTTTGGTTTATGCAATGAACTTGCCACATTCCAAGGGTGCATAATGGCCATATTTATAGATATGAATGAGAACTTCATGGAGATGTCTATGGATGACTTATCTGTCTTTGGAGATTCTTTTGATCATTGCTTGTTTAATTTAAACATAGTACTTCAAAGATGTGAGGAGTCTCATTTAGTCTTGAACTAGGAGAAGTGTCATTTCATGGTCCAAGAGGGAATTATATTGGGCCATAAGATCTCATGCAAGGGAATTGAAATGGATCAAGTTAAAACTGAAGTGATTAAAATGCTACCACCTCCTAGAAACATCAAGGGAATTTGAGCCTTCCTTCTTCATGTAGGGTTCTACAAAAGATTCATTAAGGATTTCTCTCTTATTGCTAGAACCTTGAATCATTTATTAGTTAAAGATGTACCTTTTATGTTTGATAATGCTTGTTAGGATGCTTTTAACAGGTTAAAGAAGCCACTTACAACAGCACCCATTCTGACATCGCCGAATTGGTCTTGTCCCTTCAAGATTATGTGTGATGTAAGCGATCATGCCATTGGCTGTGTCCTTAGTCAGTGAAAGGCAAAAAGGTTGCACGCCATCTACTACACAAGCAAGACCTTGACGGGAGCACAACTAAATCACACAACTACAAAAAAGGAGTTGCTTGTAGTGGTATTGCAAGTGAGAAATTTCATTCTTATCTTTTGAGCTTACAAGTAATTATCTTTATAGACCGTACGGTGTTATGTTATCTTTTCACCAAGAAGGATGCCAAGGCTAGGCTCATCCAGTGGGTGCTTCTGCTTCAAGAATTAAACATTGAGATTAAGAAGGGAGTAGAAAATGTTATAGCGAACCACTTATCAAGACTTAAAGGGGGGCACCATAAAGAAGAAGAGGAAATCGAGGAGAGCTTTCTTGATGTAGCTTTAATGATAGTAGAAAATACTTTTTGTCCTTGATTTGCAGATATTGCGAACTATCTCAGGTGCTATTCTTTCTTCTCATCTCTTATATCAACAAAGGAAGCATTTCTTATTCCAATTTTCTCTCTATATTTAGGATGAACCTGTATTATATAAAATTTTTGCTAATAATGTGATTTTCAGGTGTGTCCTTAAAGATGAAAAGCCTGACGTTTTGACTCAATGTCATAGTTCAGTGTATGTAGGATACTATAGAGTGAAAAAGACAGTGGCCCGTATCTTGGAATGCAGGTTCTATTGGTCAAGTTTGTTCAAGGATTTCTGCTACAGTGTGATAGATGCCAGAGAGTGGGCAACATATCAAAGTAGGATGAGATGCCACTTCTAAATATTATGGAAGTAGAAATATTTGATGTGTGGTGCTTAGATTTTATGGTACCATTACCATCCTCCCTAGGTAACACATACATATTGGTTGAATTTGATTATGTTTCGAAATGGGTTGAAATTGTAGCTACTCCAACCAATGATGGCAAGGTGGTGCAAAGATTTATTAAGAAGATTTTCACTAGATTTGGAGTGTCTAGAGCAATAATTAGTGATAGAGGGAGTCATTTTTGCAACAAACCTTTTGAAGCTCTACTGAAAAGGTATAATGTACATCATCGAATGGCGAACCCTTACTACCCCCAAACCAGTGGCCAAGTGGAAGTGGTGAACAGAGAATTGAAGAAGATTTTGGCGAAGGTAGTGAGAACTTCAAGGAAATATTGGGCTTTGAAGTTAGATGATACACTTTGGACGTATAAGATAGCCTTCAAGGCACTTATAGGTACTACTCTATATAGACTTGTGCATAGAAAGGCCTGCCATTTACCTTTGGAGTTGGAGCATAGAGCCTATGTGACAATTCAAAAGTTGAATATGGATTGGAAGCTTACAGGTGAGAAAATATTGTTACAACTTGATGAATTGGAAGAGTTGGGATTTGAAGGTTATGAAAATGCTAAGTTGTTCAAAGAAAGAGCAAAAAGGTGGCATGATGCTTACAATAAAAAGAAGGAGTTTAAGAGTAGGGACTTGGGCTTTTATTCAATTAATGACTTTGGTTATTTTTCAGAAAGATCAAGTCAAGATGGAATAGACCCCTACAAAATCCTTCAATTGTTTCGCCATAGAGCTTTGGAGTTGGAAAATGACAAAGGTGAATCATTCAAGGTCCATAGGCATTGAAGCAAGTCATACTATAAAGGAACATATTCATAAGAAAGGGAAGTCATCTCTTTTCTTTCTTCCACTCTTTCATCATTTCATGTGGAATGGTTAAGCTAATGAAATTAACTTAACATGTTTGCCTTTCTTTTGCTTGTCTTTGTTATTTCTTTGTTTGATTTGTTTGGTTTTGCTTATGTTTGGTTTGAGTTTGCTATGATTTCTTGGTGTTTACTTAGGTTTTATTTGAGTTTTAACTTATTTTTTCTTCAAATTTCTTGTTGGTTGGGTGATTTCAATGTGATTGTAGGTTGCTTAAATGTTGGGAATGCATGCTATGCTTGGAAGAGGGCAAAAAATTTATAAAATCAAGATTGGGTGTCGGTATAGTGCCTATGATCATAGGAATGGATCTATTTCCCACAAACGTGGGAAGGCTGTTCAGAAAGTTTTGGAGCCTTAACCCACGATCGTGGGAAGCACAGGGATTCCCATGATCATGGGATCCCCAGCCGAAGGATTTTTAAAAATCCCTTCTTCTTTCTTCTTTCTTTATATTCTCACATTCTCTCACTCTAAAACTGACAGCCACTCACCCAAACCTTATAATCCTTCATCTTTCCCCTAAATCTTGATGTTTTCTCCACTTTTTCCATCATTATTGCTCCCTTAACACTTATTTCACATTACCCACTCAAAAATCCAATGATTTGGGAAGTTTCTCTCTTTCTCTCTCTCTAAAATGTGCTAATCTCTTCCCCTATGGCTTCAACACCACAATCTCCATGAAGCTTTCTTACCTTTTACTTTTTACATTGTTTTATTTACCTTGTTAGTTGTTTTACTTGTTTGTTTGATGTTGTGTTTTGTGTTTTAGTTTCCTTTTGTGTTTACCTTGTAACATTGAGGACAATATGTTGTCTAAGTGTGGGGAGGTGGCATTTGCTTATCAATTGCATTGTTTTAGTTTGTCTTATTCACTATTTGCATTTTGTTAATTAGGATGCATGCTTTAGGCATATTAGGTTGTTGTTTTATGTCGGCAATGGAACCATAATTAAATCATTTTGATTTGTTTTTCCATGAGATTCAGTCATGCATATTGACATTTGAGCAATGAGATAGTGTAAAGACGCATAATGAATTTTCATTTGAGCCAATGTGAGGATTGAGCCTATATGACTCCATCTATAGTCATTTTATTTCTTTGTTTATGTGATGCTTCCTTAGGTTATTACCTTTATAACTTGCTTTGAATCAATTTGAGTCTACTGGATGCATGTTTAATAGAGATGATTAAGGCCCTTTTTGTGTTAACCTTTAGTTTAAATCACCTACCTTTTATTATCCTTTGCTACCCCCTGTTGAGCCTTAACCCTTTTGTTTTTTAAAAACTCGCCACATTTTAAAACATGAAACCCCATTAGCCTACTCATTCATAAGCTTAGTAGAGTATTAAGTGATACATTAGTTTGGAATTTTTGCTACATTTTTTCGAGATGAATTGAGTGATACTTCTACTTTTGAATCACATTGCATTTAGTTACTATTTTGTTCATTGTTTCTTCAATTATATGAAAAAAAGGAAAAACATTTTAGTAGCATCAATAAGTGTGGAGTAGTGGTGTATTTACATTTGTGTATCTTAGAAATATGTTTTGTTATCCCTTTGTTCACTTATTACTTTATGAATGCTTTACCTCGTTTGACCCACCTTAACCTTTACCACATTACAACCTGAAGCAAGTCCTTTTGATCCATTTATGCCTGTAATCATTGTAGAGGAGAATTGGTGTACTAGCAAGCCAATGGTAGTGTAGTTTCCTATAGGGAGCTTAAGTGAAACACTAACCATCAAACACTTGAGAGAAATGAGTGAAACCCTGAGAAAGATTCATTTTTCGTTTATACTTATCTTTGAGTGATGGTGCCATAAGTTGAGTTTACTTATGCACACTAATGAAAAGTAGTCATGATATGTGTAGTAGCTCAACATTATTTATTAATATACATCATATATTTCAAGTTCCCCTTCCCACTTTAGTAAGTGTGGGTACCTTTTCAAAAATTACTAGTCTAGACCAATATAGAGGCAGGTTAAAACCCTTTTAGGCTCTAAAGAGGAATCGAATCCCCTAACATTAGTCCTTTAGTGGATTGCTTTTCATATCCCTCTTTTTTACTAGAAGATTTAGAACTATGATAATTGTGCATTAGTATGTGTTTTTCTAAGTATTTGGCATATGTTTCTTGCATAATAGGTTATTATTATTGTGTTTTAGGACTTATTTTGTATGTTTTTGTTTAGTTTGATCTTCATGGTTGTTCTTTTATGTTTGATGTTGATTTACGGTAAGAATTGATCATTTTGATGTAGGAATGGAGGGTGTCCACCTTTATGATAGTGACCACGAGAGGAGAAGAGAAGTGGAGGAATTGTAAGACAAGAACCTATGATCGTGGGATTTATGCTAATTCCCATGATCGAGGGATCCCTAACTCGAAGAGGCAATTGGGTTTCACTTATTTTTAGGTTCTTGTGACTATATAAGGGTAAAAATCCTTAGGGTCTAAGGGGGTCATGAGAACTTGTCTCATTGAGCTAAAAAACAGATTTAGTGCCTAGAGAGAGGTAGAGAATCAAGATTTCCATTCCAAATTGGGCAAAGAGCACACCAACTCTAAATTTTCCAGATTTGAGAAAAGAATGTTGGATCAGAAAATGAAAGAATGCTATATTTGGAGAAACGATAGATTTCAAAACTTTTAAGAAATCATTTTTCTAGTAGAAGAAACAAATCTAAATCATCATGCCAATCCATATATGATATGGTATAAGAATAATAAAAAACATAAACAAGATGAAGAGTATTACTGACTCCTTTGCTACAGCTTTAAATCCTCACTATGCTATCCTCTCCTTCTTCTTGTAGCCATATCCTTTGCTTTGAATCTTTTCCTTTAGCAATATATCTTCTCCTTGTTGTTGTATCCTCAACCAATTTGATTTACCTCTTGTTCTTCAAGGTCAACTAGGTTAACAAAATCCTTTGGTGGGAAAGGAGAAGAAATGTTTGGAGGAGATTTTCTTAGAAGAAGATGAACGGAAAATGAGACTCATTTCACTTGGTAATTTCGGTTCACCCTTGCATGAAAGGAGAGAGAGTCTAAAAACTTGCAAGAAGTCTTACTTATACTATCAAATTCGGTTATGCATGGAATGGAAGAAGAGAGAGGCATCCAATGCATCAGTTCTTTCATTAATCAATCATAAAGCAACCAATAAATGAGACTCTCTTCATTTATCTTTAAAATGGCTTTATGAAAAGACCATAACCTAAAATTGAATTACCAATTTCGATTTTTGTAAGAAGAAAGAAGGAAGATGGTCCATCCAATGTATATCTTTCTTCTTTAATCTAATGAATGCTAATAGGTTACATGCTAACATTAAAAGATAACCATTACACCATTTAATGG
>JAOQMS010050777.1:0-29728 GCA_027563885.1 Erythroxylum longipes | reverse complement strand
AAAAAAAATATACACCGACTTTTAAGTGTTAAGTGATGTGGCACGCCACCCTCGCGGGGCACAGATTCGGATATCACCATCGATATCGGGTTCAGGTCCAGCGGGAGTGGGGTGTTACAAAAAACCAACTGGCAAATGAATTTGTGCAGAAATGATTGCTTATGGGACCTTATTATATTGTTGTGAGCATTCTTGGCATCATATTGCTCTAGTCCAGTGAGTTCATTCCAATATCAAGAAGCAGAAAAATCATCTGCTGATCGATGATGGAGGATTTGGGGAATCCACACATATCACATGATTTCTATGTTCAATTCATTGGCTCTTCCTCTCAACCTAAACCACAATTCCTTGGGGTTCTTAGGGTTAGAGGACAGTGAAGTGAAAATTTTCAAAGTGACCTCCTGATAGACAAGAAATTGGAAACCTATAAATTGGGCCCACTAGATTCTCTTAGCTAGGTTTTCTACCCTCTCACGTAAGTCTAACCTATCGAGCGTTTCAAAAGTAAAATATTCAGGAACTACTATTTTCTAGCATTTAGAGATTGGAAATGAGTACCTTCCTCCTCTGTGTGGATTAGGAAGGGCGCTCTGAATTCTGTTGCTCTGTTTTTCCTCCCATGTCCCATAACTTGATTCTGTCCTAATTGCTTCTATCTGGTTGATTACTTAATGTGTGACATATTTCTTATGAATAGGTAGAATTTGGAAGAAATTTAGAGGTTTGAAAATTTTTACAGAGATATGAGAGCTTTTGTAAGTTTTAATTCTAGGGAGATAAAGTAAAAGTGAATGTGAATAAAAAAGTGAAGTTAGAAATGAATATAAAGGTGGTTGGAGGGTAAAATGGTAAAAATTTCCTTTAAAAATGCATGCTTCCCATTCCTGCCCAGTCGTAGGCCACAATCGTGGCCTACAGTTTTCCACCACTTCTTTATTTTTTCTTCTTTTACACTTTTCACATTCTTTTTTAATTCACTTCTTAATTCTTTTGTGGCCCTTTCACCTCTCTTTTACTTGCTTGCTCAATCGTCCACTTTATCCCTAAACCTTATTTCTTTTTGATTTTCTTAAAAAACAAAATAATCCTAACTACTAAATTTCAAACGTTCTAACAAAAATAATCAAAGGAACTAATTTTTCATGGGTTGCCTCCCATATAGCGCTTCTTTTAACATCGGTAGCTAGCGCTCTTTTTAAGCTCACTGTGGTTTGAATGAAGATTGCAATGGTAGTGTAGTCACTAATCTGACAATTTATACCTGAGCTACTATGTTGTAGTTTCCACCCTCCTTATGATTATCCTTTCCTTACCTTCTTCTACACAAGCGCTTCTTGATTACATTCCTAGGGTCCTTGATATCTTCAAATTCTCCTCGAGGTTCGAGTTCCTTGATGTTCATTGGAGGTAACAGAGAACCATAGTCTTTCCTTGACACTTAGAAGGTTATTTTCTCTTTTCCCTACCCTTAGAGTTAGCTTACCCCCATCAACGTCAATGATCGAATAAGCAGTAGTCAGGAATGATCGTCTAAGAACCATCGGAGTTTGCACATCTTCTCCAATTTCCAATTTATATAAGTCTGTAGGAGAGGTAAATTTATCAACTTTTACATGTACATCTTTAATGGTCCCCTTCAGTTGATGCATTGTTCTGTCGGTCGTTTTTACCAACATCTTTGTGCGTACTAACTCTCTTAATCCCAGCTTCTCACTAAAGGTGTAGGGCATCATGTTGATACTTGCTCCTAAATCCACGAATGCCCTATCTATAATAACTCCATTGATACTGCAAGGAATATAAAAATCCCTTAGGTCCTCCTTCTTCTGTGCAATGTTAGGGTGTTCTTCCAATATTCTCTCCTTAACCTTCTTCTTGATAGATTCCTTCTATGCGGGCTTGGTTTGTAGTTTTTCCGTCACTTCCTTGACCCTGTTTGATTCAATCTCCTTCAAATTCCTCGCTACCTTATTTCCATTTTTCTTTTGCTAAGTAAAGATCGGGTATGGGTTTCCAGGTCGAGTTGCCTTAATTAGCTTGATTACGGCTCACTTGGAAGAAATTCCTCAATTAGTTGACCTTTTACTTTATCTCCTTGTTCATTCACTTGTTCAAATTCCTTGTCCTGGGTTTGACTGATAGCTATGATTCATTCTTTCATATTAGACTCGGTATTGCTTGAAAGGTTTCCTACATTCTGACAAGACATTGCCTCCGTTAGTTGGCCTACTTGGACTTCCAAATTATGCATAGACGAGGTATGGTTCTTCGTTACTTACTCGAATTTGCTGTCGAGCCTTCTATATGCATCCTCCATGCCTCCAATTTTATCCAAAATCTTATCCAACTTTGATTCCATTGAGCTTGCTTTATCTTGTTGAAAGCTCGATTGTCCTTATGGACTGAATTGTCCTCCAGTGTTATTTGTCCAAGAGAAATTAGGGTGATTCTTCCACCCAAAGTTGTAGGTGTTGGAGTAGGGATTATTTCCCCCTCTTTGTCCATATTGTGCCCCTATATAATTTACTTGCTCCCGATCACCTTCCTTTATCAAATAACAGTCTACGATATCATGGTCTAATTATCCACAGAGCTCACACTTAAGTTGTACGACCTTTACTGGAGTTGAAGACGAAGCCTTCGTACTGTTGAGATGTGTCGTCAAGTTGTCAATCTTCACTTGCATTTCTGTCATCTAATTGACTGCCACAATTCCTTTTTGCTCTCTGAAGGTAGCAGGTTGCCTACACCACTCGTTTATCTACAAGTTGTTGTTGCTAAACCATCTCCTCTATCAACTCTTCTGCTTCATCAACTATCTTCCTCATCAATGATCATCTTAAAGCTATGTCAATTGTGCCTTTCATTGGTGGGTTTACTCCATTTTAAAATGTTTGCAACAAAAATTCCTTGGGTAAATTGTGGTATGGGCACTTCCATTGCAAATCCTTATATCTCTCTCATGCTTCGTAGATTGATTCCCCATCACCTTGCTAGAAATTGGTGATTTCCTTGATGATCAAAGGGAAATACTTATCCAAGAATTCAAACTTTGCTCTATCTCTAAAGGTAGAGGAAAACAACCAAATTCTGACAGCATTTTCTGACATCTGATGATACCAAAAAATATCACAAATTTTGAGGAAGTTCCCGATGTGTGCATTAGGATCCTCATTAGCCAATCTATAAAACTGCATATTTTGCTGAAGCATGTTGAGGATGGTTAGTTTAATCTCAAAGGAGGCTGGTTGAACAGGCAGTGTAGCTACTCCTTGGTTCTCTACATTAAACTCCGACGTCATAAAGTCCATAAGGGTCAATTGTTGCTGTCCTTGGTTTCCACCATGGTCCATGTTAAGCTGAAATTCCTTGGCCATTGTTGATTTCCTAATCTCTTCTTCTTCTCACCGAGCTTTCCTAAGGGTTTGTTATAGTCTATTGATATCTAAGTCTAACGTTTCAGCTACACGACTTGAACCTCTCGTGACTTTTGTGTTCATGCCAGAGCATGATTTCTGAAATAAAATGAAAGAACGGAAACAAAATCAAAAACTAAACTAAACTCCTTAAACTATACAACTAAATTAATTGCCTCCTCGACAATGGCACCAAAAACTTGATCGCAGGTTTCGATATGACAAAGTTTTAATATTTTTAACCTCAATATTACTGCAATCATACGGGTCATTCGCATAGCAACGAAGATGTCTATCCCACGAGTAGGTTAATCTAATCTTAAAATCTAAGGCTGAACTCATTCATAAAATTCAAAAAGAACGAAACTAAATAAGAAACTATTCATTCACACAATTAATTCTAATAATCAAATTCGGGAAATATAAGATAGCAAGTGTACACCAAATCACAAAACAACCTAAAAACTACCAATTGAGGGAAAGGGGATTTTTATCTGAATTTAATGAAAACCTGATTGATTATGAAATTATTGAATAAACGGTTCTAGACAGTCCTAGAGTTGATTACTCTCTCTCGAGTTATAATCATTAACCCTAATTATTAACCCTAATCAAATTATGAGAAATTGCAACCTCTCGATTCACAATTTATCCCAAAACCTAAATTAGATCTTAAGTTGTCCATTAAACTACTGAAACTTATGTAAGATCTCTCATTACACAAAATTACCGGTTTGATTCAATTCTTGATCGATTAAATTACCTAACTCTCGTTTGCCCAATTTAATGATTTTTACTCAATTAGCCCTCTTAGTTTGTTACCGAATTATAAAGTATAAAAATTGAATCCCAAATAACTCAATAAAAATGCAATAAATCAAATTTCATTAATATCAAAGACAAACTTCCCGAAGGTGAGTTTAGACAAGTACTCAACATTCAACGAATCTATCATCTATAGCTTTCTCAAATTCTATACAATCATAAAGAACAAAATAAAACCAAAAATAGACTCAGAATGGAATGACGGAGGCAGCAACGACAAGAAACCTCCTATTTCGGGAAATACTTCACGTAGGCTTCATCTCCACATCTCTCTTCCTTCGTTTCCTTCCTCAAGCTCTCGATAAAGCTCTTTATGGTTTCGGGAATTGGCTGATGAAAAGGTCCCATCTTCTATTCTTTATATTCTTTAAATACAATAGTAGCCTTAAGGTTTTTCTGGGGTCGAAATGATCTGAAAAATCCCTCAAAACTTGATGTTTTCTCCTGGTTGGGCGTCTGCCCGACGGAAGCCACGATCGCGGCATGCATCAAACCTCTCTATCATGATCGTGGCCCAAATATTAGGATCGTAGCCTGTGGAAGAGTCTTTCTGTAACGATCATGTCCCAAATGCCACAATCATGGCCTGTGGCAGAGTCTTTCTGTCACGATCGTGTCCCTTAGGCCACGATTGTAGGCTGGCTCACATGGTTCTATCACGATCGTGGCCTATTGTGTTTTGTGCCACAATCGTAGGCCATGGTTTCAGCCCAAAAGTCTCCAAAACTCCTCCATTGTTCGATGTTGGCCCTAAAACACTAACAAACATATCAAGGTACCTCAAAAACATAATATTTAAACTCAAAAACTTATACTAACCCATAAAAAACACTTAAACACATAAACTAACATAATTCTACCCTAAACACGTACTAAACACTCAAATTAACACCTAATACATAATAAATTAAACCCTAAAATATGATGCAAATCACACCTATCACCAGGCCTACATGAATAATGATTGATCACCAATATGTCATAGCCCTTGTTCAATAATTTCATTATCATCTACAAATTTGAATAAAATATTTCCATCCTCTCTTAAAAAAACCTTATCTAACCCTTCGATCCATATCTAACTTGTGCCCATGCATTAACCACTGGGAAACCTGGTCTTTTGTTCTAAAAAAACACAATTAAAGGTGAAGACCACACTTGAGTGTCTGCCTTAAGAAGTTCAGTCAGGGGTGACAGTGCCTTCACTTACTACATTTAGAAGTGCTTAAGTGACACTTTTTTGCGCTTAGTAAATAACTTATTCTTCTAAGCTTCAACAGAGTGAGATGTTTCAACTCTTTCCTTAACATTTGTAAATTTACCAAGGCTATTCTGATTATTTAAAATTACAAGCTTTCAAAGAAGAGTCTCTCTTAATAGCACTGGAAATTCTTCTAAAGCTCTAGAAGACTCCCCTATCTCTTTAGTGGATACCGAGGTTTTTAGGAGGCCCTCCATTTGGGTAAAAACCTCAACAACGTAGGAGCTAATGAAGCTGTCAAAGGGAACAAAATGGAAACAAGCCAGAAGCGGGAAAAGAAATAAACAAAAAAGGAAAGAAATGAGGGTATAAAGGTAATAGCAGTTGAGAGAAGGAAGAGGAAAAAATTCTAGAGAGAAGGCATCTGTTCTTAAGGTTAGGTCCTATTTAAGTTAAAATAGTAAAATTTATTTATTTGAGGACAAGAAAATGTGTAAGTGTGGGAGAATTTCATATATTTTAATTGCAGTATATTTTTAGAATGATTTTGAGAGTATTTAGAGTATGTTATAAGAATTTTTTATATGAATTAGTACTTAATTTAGCTTATATATCTATGAATTAAGCATTTTCTTGAGGACAAAAAATGCTTAAGTTTGGTATAATTAAATATATGTTAATTGTACTATAGTTTTAGCATGATTTTAAGAGTATTTAGCTTGTGTTTTGAGGATTCTTATATGGCTTAATACTTAATTTAGCTTATATTTATATGACTTCAAAAAGATACAGGGCTCTGCTTAGTCAATTCCCACATCACCATTATTCATTATAGCTAGTGATGTAATTCTTCTATAATGTCCTCACATTAACATGTCAGACTTTGGTTGACATAATTGTCAAAGGGCCATTTACACAAAAACTAATGAGGAGTTCAAAAGTTCCATCAACAACTTGACAAGTGATTGATCAGCTAAGGTTGTAAGGGAAAAACCAAAAGCACCCATTTACAATGTTTAAGAAGTTTCAGACTTAACATCACAAGGAGTTGATCTCTCAAATTATATCAAGATGTTTATGAACTGAGACATAGGTAATATAAGATGTTATATCTGTGTGGCATAAATGGGCATCCTTATTAGACATGTATAAAATTGAATCCAACAATGAGCCATTATAAAGATTCAAATTAAATGGTTGTTTATAAAGGAAAGAAAGTCATAATCGACCCTTTCTTCCAAACATAAAATCTAGGAGGGAAGAGTCATACAAATCCCTCATGGAAAAAGAAAAAAGCTGGAATAGATAAACCTACAAGACCACTTGAGTTATAATAGCTACCTATATTTCTACAATTATCATTATCATAAGGCAATGCTATCGAAGAAATAACCAAATATCTTATGTCTTCTGTGTATGAAAAATTGGAAAATTAGATAATTTGCTAAAGCTTGAAAAAGTGATGTAGTAAAACTTTACATCGATTCATAATTTAGAGATCCAAGTTACCCAATTGGCCAAGACAATAAGTGAAAATTTTCAAAGACAACCTTTTAGTAGTAAAGATGAAATATGTTCCATTAACTTAAAGATTAGTAAAACATTTGATAGTACTTCTAGTAGTAAAAAAGCAATACAAACATAGGGAGAACTTAAGGAAGGGGAAATGAATAGGGGAAATAAAAATAGACTGATGCTATTCTCATCTTCGGCTAAAACAATTAAGATAGAAGCAAATTAGTGTTGACTTTATCTTCAAATAGCATTGGTCTCAAGTAGACACCCAAACCCTCTGTCAAACCCAATGTGCTATCTATTGCATACCCTTAATGTTTAATAAAGTGGAAAAATGAAGGCATATTTAAGAAGTTTGTAAATATTTTTAAGATGTTTCACATCAATTTACCCTTTGCTAATGCATTAGATCAGATGCCATTGTTTGCAATGTTTTTTAAGGTAATTTTATCCAACAAAAACAAACTTGAGGAGTATGCTATGTTACTTTTAACTAAGTAGTATAGGATGATGCTACAAAACAAGTTACCTTCAAAGTTAATGGATTTAGGGATTCTTGTGTTTCCTTACAATTTTGGTGCTTCAAATGATTATAATTGTTTATATAATTTAGGTGTTATTGTTAATCTAATTCCTCTATCTATTTTCGAAAAGTATGGAAATGAGAAACTTAAACCTACCACAATTTCATTCTATTTAGTGGCTCAGTCCATTAGATATCCAATTGGGGCAATGAAACAATTCATCTCTCCTTTCTAAATTTTTAATTAAGGACAGAGAGTATAGAAATAGGGTATCCATCATCCTAAAGAGATCATTTTTGGCTACTGAAGGGACAATAATTGATGTATCTAAGGGTAGGATGGCATTAAGCATTGTGAATGAAAAAGAGGAGATTACTATATTCAAGGCCTTAAAAAGGCCTAATTTTAACTATACATGTCACAAGATTGATATTAGTGACTATATTATATAGGATACACTGCCTAAAGTTATATATGTAAAAGCTTGTTTGGCTTTAGGAGTTAATGATAAAGTCGATTGTGCTTTTAAGGCTATAGTTCTCGATTTTTTTTTCTTTTTAGGATTTAAGGGAAGACAAGCCTAAACCCTTTCAATCTATACAAAAAAAACACCAATAGTTAAACTAAACTAGTTGTCTCTTTATTTGTGCTATGTATATACGTAGGAGAAGGTAATACTTATCCTATTATTATTTTTCCTTATTTGGGTTCTGTGTAGGAAAACAAGTTGCTTAAGGTTCTAAGAGAGCACAAGATGATGATTACATAAATCATCTTTAATATTCATAAGATTAGCCAATGTTTATATCTCATTAAA
Organism: Erythroxylum longipes; assembly: GCA_027563885.1. NCBI lineage: Eukaryota > Viridiplantae > Streptophyta > Magnoliopsida > Malpighiales > Erythroxylaceae > Erythroxylum > Erythroxylum longipes. Next base: position 21,427 of record JAOQMS010050777.1, on the reverse strand, counting down.
TCCTTATAGAGGATAATCATAAGCCTAGTATAAAGAATCAGCAACGACTTAACCCAAATGTGAAAGAAGTTATGCACTTTAAAGTAATTAAACTCTTAGATACAAGAATCACATACCTTATTTTTTATAGTATTGAGTGAGTCCTATGCACATTATACTAAAAAAAGAGGCATGACCATAGTGACCAATGAGAAGGATGAGTTGATCCCCACTAGGACTATTAGTACGTGTCGAGTGTGTATGGATTATATGAAGTTAAACACTTCTACCATGAAGGATCACTTCCTTCTACTATTCAATAACTATATGTAAAAAAGATTGGTAGGGTATAAATTTTATTGCTTCCTTAGTAGATAATCATAATACATTCAAATCTTAATCGTAATAGAGGATCAAGAAAATACAACTTTTTATGTCCTTATATATGCCTTTTGAATTGCGTAATGCTCTAATCATTTTCTAACGTTATATAATGACTATTTCTTTGATATGTTGGAGAAATCAATCAAAAATATTCTTGGATGATTTTTTGTTTTGACGTCTTTTTTTTATGCTTGGGTTGCTTAATATGAAATAAGTGTTGCAAAGACGAGAAGAAGCCAATTTAGTACTTAAATAGGAAAAATGTCATTTCATGGAATAAAAAAATATTGGATATAGGATTTCCATAAATGGGATTAATCGAGGTCAAGTGAAAGTTATAGAAAGATTACCACCCTTAACTTTAGTCTATGCAGTCCAAAGTTTTTTCAGACAATCTGATTTATGTGATATAAATCAGAATAATACTAAAGAAATCACTTAAGGAAAATGCATCTTTTGTTTTCTATAGTATAACTTAGTACTAACTTTTTTCATACAAGGAATGTAATTACTAGTACTAATTATTTTGACATTATCTAATCTAGTGAATTGAACAATTGGGTAAAAAAATAAAATTAACAAAAATAATAATTTAGAAACACTAAATCAAAGTCGATGATTAATAATAGACAATCACTCATTAAATAAAAACCAAATGAAGAATCCCCCATAGACCTGTTCTTTGCTCAAATATATCCTAATTTAATGTTTGATTCTATATGTTTTAGACTAGCATGAATTCCAAAGTTACAATTATATTCTTTCTCAAGACATGTAGCCCATATCTTTAAGTTTATTTACTAAAACCTTCTAATTAAAACTCTTAAAAATATATTAGTTCATCTTATAAATTCATATGATATTTTTGACACCAACTGAGGAGATTTATATGTCTTTATCACTAAGGTTCCATATAACTATCACTATTTATGCTTTGATCTAATCATACATGTGATTTCTCATTCCCTATATATGAAATTTGATATAGAATCTTTTGTAGTCAACACTTCAATTCAACATAATATGTAAACATAAGTAATTCCTATGATATTTTTGACACCAACCCAGGAGATTTATATGCCTTTATCTCTAAGGATCCATACAACTATCATTATTTATGCTTTGATCTAATCATACATATGATTTCTTGTTGCCTATATATGAAAGTTGATATACAATATTCTGTAGTTTCCACTTCAATTCAACATAATATGTAAACATAAGTAATTTAAAAAAACAAATCTTTTGAAGTAATAAAATCAATTTAAAAAATAGGTCTAAGGTTTACACCACATAAATTTATATCTCAATTTGTGTATATTCAAATAAAGACCCCATAATAAATAAGAAAGAACATAAGAAATAAGATTGAATTCTTATAGCATGAATCTTGAATGAGCTTGATGAATTTTCTTTTTTTCTCTCTAAGAATGTTTTCTTTTAATCCTAGAATCATTTTATCAGTTTCAATTGCTTTATCATTGTTTAAAAATCTTGTTTTAGTTTTCTTACCTCCGCTCTTTAACATAGAACCTTAAAAACTATAAACAAAATGGCTCAACACGGGATCATGTTAGCTCTCACGTTGCTTCACACCCCTCTTAACTTCTTTTCTATAATAATTACTACCAATACAAGTTAGGATCATTTGGTTATGCTTCCCCCATATTAGCTAATATAGGCATAACACCATAGGATGTTGGCAAACTCCTATAAAAATATAATGACCCTTTGCTGAACATAGAAGGAACATAAGTCAATGTAGCAACCATATTATTCAAGTAATAAATTATCCCAAGAGTGGAACATGGCATGCTTAAAACTTAGGGAGTAAACCAATATCATGATGAAATTGTGTTTTGAGTCCTTAACCTAAAATCTACCAAAGTATTTTTTGAAATTAAATTATATTTATTTCCAAGTAAGGTAAGGAAACCTTACCATATAAAGTACATAAAGAAGAGTTTCACAAAGTGAACTTACAAAACTTGTCTATTACCAATATAATGACAATAAGTGGTAAGTTAAATTGATAAGTGTTAGTAATAGGGTGAAGTAAGAAGATAAAAGGTAATTGTTTTCCCTTATTCCTCTCGATGTTTCTTACTCTAATTTCTTTATTCTCTATCAGCGTTGCCTCTTCTGATCGATTTCAAATGTTCTATGGAATCTTGTTGTTGTAGTTTCCTCATTTTAATTTCGCATGATTGATGAATTACAATTTATTTAAGATATTGTTAACTATTTCTGAACTCGTTGTGTCCGATTTCGATTATTCAATTTCTCATCCTCTGATTTTTATTCCAAATACGCCTCTTTCTTTCTTTAATTTTTCTTTCTTGGATCTTCTTTTGCCTTGAATCAGATGATAACTCCTTCAATTTCTCATTCTTTAGGTTTTCCTCCTCTAAGGAAATAGTTCTTCTCTTCACTTGATTATCCCTTCATTTGAAGAATCAACTAGAGTTTGATTAAAACTAGCTAAGATTTTTTTCTTATGCCTATTTTGGATTGTTCTCCTCTACTTTGTAATGTGTTTCTTTTTTGGTTTGGATTTTCAATTAATTCTCCTTCCCTTTTAAATTGTTTTGGTTGTTTCCATATTCCCCCTTTTTCTTTGGTTAATTTAACTCCTTGTATGCTGTGGAAGGTTCCATCTATGATTGATTATTATGTTGATTTAGAGGTGTAACTTATTTTTATGATAATTTCTCATATGTTTCTTAATATATGGTATTCCAATGTTTTGTTGTCTTCTATTACTTTCTTTCCAAATCTCGTAGGTGAATAAAATAACTACTAGCTTGGTTAATGTTGTCTCACTAAGGTTACTACTCATCATTAAGATCCAGTAGAAAGTGCCTTCCATTTTGGAGGGTATAAAAGTATATTTGAGTCTTTGTAGCTTATTATCTCGTATCTTTCTAGTATACTCGCATGAGAAAATAAGTGATCTTTTAATTCATTGAATGAATCATAGAGTAAACATTTTGTAGAGAGTGGCCAACTTGTTTTTGATGGTTAGCCACATTATAAAGGCATGTTTTGGTACTTTAATTTTAAACCAAATTATTTCATGCCATAATACCTCTTGACTTGGTGAATTGAAAAGGTTTTTGAAAGATCCAACTAAAAATCTCTATTACAAATTACTCTATTCTTTTTTTCTTGATTGGGACTATATGTGGGGATGAGATGGAAGATATAATTGAGACTCCTTATTGGGCACATCCATTGATTGTTTAGGATAACTACACTAACCTTAAAATTCTTAGGGAGAGCATGCTGAAAGGAGTCAAATTTTTCTAAGAGATTAATGGGGGCTTTGTTCGGTCTAATTATCAAACTAAAATTCAATTTGTTTTCTATTGCCTATGATGTGTTTAATTTCCATCCTTCTTCTTTTAGGCCCAAAATATATTTTGTGGCTAAAAAGGATTTGGATAGAGGCTTCATTATCTATAAGTTTGCATCTCTTATATAGTCTTCATTCATCCACTTTACCCATAAGTTTTCCTTCTCATTGTATAAACGCCAAATCCTTTTTGCCATTAACGTCTTATTCATATTTTTTAATGTTTTTAGTCCTAACCCTCCTTGGCTTTTAGGTGTGCAAACTTCAGACCATTTGACTTTAGACAAACCCTTTAAGCTAGTTAATCCACTCCATAAAAAGTTCATGAATACCCTCTCTATGTCTTTTATGATTCTGATAGGTATAACAATATAAGAGCTCCATTATACATGCATTACATTGAGAATAGATTGTATCAGTTGAATGCTACCCGTATAGGAAATTTTTTAAAAACTCCAACTTAAGATTCTTTTTATAATTAGATTAAAACAAGTTTATAATCTTGTAGGAGAGTCTTGAGGTTGAGATAGATAATCTTAAGTATTTGAGGAGAACTGCTAATAATTGTAATCCTAAAATTTAGGATAGAGATATAAATTGTAAGCATGAAATTGTAAGTTAGAGTTTTTAGATATAAAAAACTGACTATTTTATTTATTTACTAATAGTCCAAAAACACCTGTAAATACATTTAATCCAATTAGTAGTAGTTGGAAATATTTATAATTAGCTTTACTAAGCAATAAAGGATCATCCATAAATAATAGTTTGATAAGTTGGATCATCTTATACTTGTAATGGTATTTGAAAGATCCATTTTGAGTTATTTTTATAGTTTAACAACCTTATGAGGAATTCAATTGCTATTGTTAAAAGATATAGAGAGATAGGATTACCTTGTTTGAAACCTTTGGCACCTTTGAAGAAGGTTATTGCTTTTCCACTGACAAAAACACTGTAGGTTGGAGTACATATACATTGGTGGATCCATTTGATGAACTTAGGAGGGAATCCAAAAGCACTAAGAGTATCCACAAAAAATGACCAGTTGAGGGTGTCAAAATTTTTCTTAAAAATCAATCTTCATAAGCCAACTTTTAATACTTTTATAATTTTTTTCTCGATGCTCCTACCTGTAATAAAACTAGTATGAGAAAAAATGATTAGATTGTTCATTAGAAATCTGAGCCTTAAAGTGAGGATCTTTGAGATAGTTTTATATAAGATGTTACAACGAGAGATAGGTCTAAAGTCATAGAAAGTGAAAGGATTAGGGTTTTCAGGAAGAAGGCAGAGGAAGGTCTTGTTGAGTTTTTTGAGATGACACCAATGTTGAAGAATTCCTTAATCATTCTACAGATATGAGGTTAGGATTAAGGTTGAAAAGGGATTTTTTTTTAATATCATAATTGGTTATAGGGGTAAGAAGAGAGTTTGATTGTTCTTGGGATAGGGAAAGGGGGATGAATTTTAAAGAGGAGTTTAAAAGAGCTTGAAGAAGGGGATTTAGATGCTAAGGAGGAATGAAAATGAACTAAAGCTAGATGTTTTACCTTATCCTGGTTAAATATAGAGGTACCTAATTAATCTAGGATCCTTAAGATTTTGTTACAGTTTCTGCTGCTTTGGATAAGTCTAAGAAAAAAAAAAGCAGCTTTGGTGTCTTCCTCCTTAATCCAATTAATCCTATCCTTTTGTTTAAGGAGAAAATTGTAGGTTTTAAGTAGAGAGAAAGTAGTGGTTACAGACTAATTTTTCTTTTTCTCTTAAGTTTAGATTCAAAGGATCTATATTTATCAGATCTTCGATATCATTTAGCTGAATCTTAGTTATTTCCACCTTCTTTTAGATTCTAGACTTACATTTTTTTAACCCTTTTAAGTTCACCCGTAGTAATTTTCAATCTAGAAACCAATTTGTAAGCTTCATTTCCTTCAATTGGATTGTTAAGGCTTATTTTGATGATATCTGATATGTGCTTAATTGATTATGAATTTATTCCATGACACTTAGTGATTATTGCTATGAAAATGCTTAGGATACTCATTTTAGTTCATATTTGGTTTTAGATACAACTTGGAAGTGAAAGAACTAAAGTGAGCTGAAAGCGCTATATTTTAGGCTTCTTTTTGAGATTCACACTCATTTGTCTTCATAGAGCAAGAAGAAGAAGGATTAAAGGAAACAAGAAAATGCATAAAATGAAGAGCATATGTTGAAAACATCAAGAATGAAAAGTGCTGGCTAGAAATTTCTCACGGTCATGACAACTTTGTTATGGGTGTGACATATTAGTCACACCAATGACAAATGTGGCATAGGCGTGACACTTCATGCATGCCTATGACTGATTTTTCTTGGGTGTGACATATTGTCATGGGCGTGACACTATGATGCATGCCCATAACTCATATTCATGTCCATGAATAACATATGCACACCCGTGAAATGTCACTAACTCACCTAAAAACTTACTTTTGAGTATAAATACAATGTTTCGATGGTATAAATGTTATAAAAGGTTAGAGAAAATGATTTAGGGGTTTTAGGAGTTAACAAAGGGGTAGAACTCTCATCCTTTGGAGACCTATGGAGGGCTAGGCTTTTTCGACCCAGTTTAGAGGTGATATTGACGCCGAAGAAACTGGTTAAGCATTTCTTTCTTGTTTTTATTGTTATTTCTCTCTTTAAGGATTGATTATGTTGTCCTATGCTTACGGATTTGGGTTTCCATCTGTGAATGATCTTTATTCTCGTTATTGTTAGATTGTTTATGTATGAACCCATTTTTAGAATCTTGAGCACAATTCGTAATTGTTGTGTTTGAGTATTGCTATAATCTTCAATATAATTTGTAATTGTTATGTTGAGATTCATTTATAGCAACTAATGGTTTCGGATCATTGGGGATACAATCTATAATTGTTGTGTTTCCGATTGGTGTCGAATCATTAAGGATAATATAACATAGGTTAAATGACTCGAGCTTGTGTGGTTACTGCCTTGATTCATCTATTTTCCTAATTTATAATGCGGTTGTCCAATTAAATCTAGAGATTATATCCTAGGTTGTTTGATAGCTAGGTTTAATTAACGAGCATCTCTTAATTAAACATGACATAGGAGAAAACCGGGGTTAATAAAGCTAACTGTTAACCTATGATTACTAGTTGCTAGGAGGGGTAAGAGAACAACAATTCAATGAAGAATGTTTAATTAAGTGTAGGCTAAGATAGAACCAATGACTAGGTCCCTAACGATTTCATCACTTTTCATCATCTTTCAATGTTTTCTTTAATTTTCTTTCATTATTTTAGTTTCATTTTATGCTTATTTGAAACCAAACTAACCTCTTCCCCCATAAGCTAAACACTAATAGATTTTATTTTAAAAGCTTTACATACACTCTCAGTTGGATCAACCTAGACTCAACAAATAGTTGTAGGTCTAGTTTATTTTGTGTAACGTTATGACGTGCTACGTCAATAACTTTAAATTCATCTAATTTAGTTAGAAGATTGAAGAATCTGAATGGAGTTTTAATTTCCTTATGGTTTGTTCTGTTTTGATTTCCATAGGTGTATGGTCTGAAAATCTATAAGTGTTGAACCAAGTTGTTGAGTTTGGAAATTTCAATTTCCAATCAGAGTTCACCACCCCCTCTATCCAATTTCTTTTTTATAAAGTGCCTATTTTCTTTCTTGTTATTCCTAGTGAAGAGATTTCCCCTTATAGTGCTGTCTAATAAATCTGAGTTACTTAGGCAGTCTCTGATAGGTGTGAATTGCATCATGTTTTAGGGCTCAATTTGTTATGTATTAAGTGTTAATTTAAGTGTTTAATATGTGTTTAGGTTAGAATGATGTTATTTTGTGTGTTTAAGTGTTTTTACGAGTTAGTATAAGTATTTGAGCTTAAATATTATGTTTTTTAGATACCTTGATGTGTTTGTTAGTGTTTCAGGGTCAACATCGAAGAACGGAGAAGTTTTGGAGACTTTCCAGTAGAAACAACAGCCCACAATCGTGGCATCATGACAGAAGACTATGCCACAACCCACGATCATGGCCTGATTACCACGATCGTGACAGAAAGGGTTAGATGTTGCATGCCACGATTATGTCCTGCATCGGGCAGACGTGCAAAAAAGAGAAAAAGTCAAGTTTTGAGGGATTTTTTAGGCCCTTTTGACCTCGAAAAAACCCTAAGGCTACTCAAAACACAAAAGGTATTTAAAGAATAGGAAGAACAGAAGAGAGAGAGCTTTTGCATCAGCCACAGTTCAGAAACCCTGAAGAGTTTATTGAGAGATTGAGAAAGAGACGAAGGAAGAGAGACGTGGAGAAGAAGCCTACACGAAGTACTTCCTAGAACAGGAGGTTTCTTGTCGTTGCTACCTCTGTCATCCGTTCCAATCGTATTTCTAGTTTTGTTTTCAATTTTGTTAATGTATAGAATTGGGATAGCCATTGATTAATAGGATTGTTGAATGTTGAGGATTGTCTAAACTCACCTTCAGGTTATTTTATCTTTTATATTAATGGAATTTTATTTTTTGTTTTTATTGGATTTCTTATGATTTAATTTCTACACTTGTATAATTCAGTGACAAACTGAGAAGGTGAACTAAGTGAAAATCATTAAATTGGGCTAATGAGAGTTAGGTAATTTAATAGAGCAAGAATTAAATAAAATCAATAACTTAGTGAAAAGAGAGATCTTGCATAGGTTTTCAATAGTTTTTGGACAACTTCATATCTAATTTAGGTTTTGAATAGATTGTGAATCAAGAGATTGCAATTCCCATAATCTGATTAGGGTTTATAAATTAGGGTTAATGGTTATAACTCGAGAGAGAGTAATCAACCCTAGGACTGTTTAGAACTGATAATCTAGTAATACATAATCAGTTAGGTTTTCATTAAAGTCGGATAAAATCCCCCTGTCTCTCAATTGGTAGTTCTTAGGTTGATTCTTGATTGGGTTTTGCATATGTTATTTTGTTTATGTTTTCAAGTTCGATTCTTGGATTTGATTGCGTGGTTGAAATAATTTCTTGCTTTAGTTCTGTTCATTTTGAGTTATTATGAATAGTGTTGGCCTTAGGTTTTAGGATTAGATTAACCCTCCTCGTGGGATTAACACCTTAGGTATTATACAAACGGCCCGTGTGCTTACGAAATATTGAGGTTAAATTTTAAAGCTTGCTTATATCGAAAACCTCTGATCAGTATATAAGGTCTTTATCCATTTTTCCTATTATATTATTTGGTCTTGTGGCCTCATAGGAATATAGAATGCAATTGAAGTGACTTATGACTATTCAGGGTTCTCTTATTGTTTTTGCCATTTCCTTTATATCTTCTTATAGTGTCTTCCTTTGAAAAGAATAATTTGCTGCATATATAAAGGTTATGTGCAACTTGTCTTTTAATAAGGTTGAGTATATCTCCATATGGATAAATTGGTCAAATTGTTTGTTGGTAATGATTTAAATTGTTATTTGTCTATAGGCCATAATGATTGTTCCAAGTCTATAAGAGGAATTATTAAAGATAATGCTTCAATGGTTTCCTAAGAAATATAGGCCTTTATTCAACACCTTTTCTTTGATTTTTGTTTCCAACAAGCTTATGATGGATGTATTTTTCTCCTTGATGAATTCTTTCATAGCTTGCTTTTTCTTAGAGTAGTTTAAGCCCCAAGTATTCCAAGCTATTAATATATTATTGAAGGTCTAATTGACCTTTATTTTTCTATTTTCTACTTGATCTCTTGGAAATTCCATTACTTTTCCTCCTTATCTATTATTGGAGTAGTATTTTCCTCTAAATATGATTTGAGCACATCATTATCTATATTCTCATATAATTGTTGTTAAGCTTGGGAAGGAGAGTGTGATGGTTTTGGTTGAGAAGTTGATTCAGGAATTGAGTTGTTTTTTATTTTGGGGAAGTCATTAATTTTAGTGTTAAGGAGGAGGTTTGGGTGGGAAGTTAGTTTAGGTGCTAAATTTGGCAGGTTACCAATCATTAATGGAGTTTTTATACGTTTTGGGGTTGTAGGGTCTAGCTCAGTCAAGGAGGAGAGTGAAGTTTCTTTACGGTGTATTAGGATAGGGGAATCAGGGTTTAAGCCGATGTGAATAAGAGGTGGATCTTCCTTTTTTGGTTATCAAAGGGTTACTTTGGGCTTTTAAGTCTTTTCTTCTTTTCAATGATATAGGTTCTAAGGGTAAGATATGGAAATAGTAGATGTTTCCATTTCTCCATATTCTCTTATCTTTTGGATAGTTGGAACCTTAACGAGCTTTGCATTCCTATCCACTTTTATACATATTTTGCAAAACCAATCCTTCTCATAGTTATTATTTGTTCATCAAGCCTTAGAGGATTACCAATTACATTGTCCAAGTTACTCATTTCTATTGTGGTCCAATATTCTGGTGGAATGTTATGAAAAAAAGCCCATATAAGGATATATTTCTGTGCATTTATATCAAGTTTCATACCTATGACCATCTTTTTAAGAAAATAGGCTTGCCTCTCTAGTACTAGGGGCAGATTCCAGTACTGTTGTCATTACTTTACTGTCTCTAAAATTAAATAGGAAGTATTCTTCTTTTATGACATAAACATTCTCTAATCCACAACTTTCCCATATTTTCCAGACGAAGATTTGATTGAACGGAAAGGAGGTCCTTTATCTAGAAAGTACCCCACCAGATTTGTCTTTAATTTGGCTACACCTGCTTAAAGGATCTCAGTTAGAGGTGATACTAATGGTTTGTTTTTTATATCAAGAATTAGTTTTAATTTAACTTCTGTTTGCAAATCATTAACAATTGCATTCCATGTTTTTGGTAGGAAAGGAGGAGAATTATGTGTAAAATGTACAGGAATAGAAGAGAAGGAGTTTGGGGGGTGATTCAATCATATTCAGAGTTTGGGGGTGTGATTCAATCATATTCATGATTCAGACAAGGAAGGGAGAGAAAATTTGGAGGGGTTATCATAGTCGATAGAGAAATAAGAAGTGTAGGTTTTAGAGAAGTAAAAGAGTTGAGAGTGATTACAGGAGGGAAGTGGTAAGAAGAAGATATAAAAGGCTCATTCTTTATTGTGGGAGGAAGAAGTCTTAATACTGAAGTTGAAGGAACCATTCTTAATATAATTGAGCTAAAGAAGAGGGAACTGAAGTTTAGCTAGTGGTTGGGATTGAGGATATATTAGCAATAGGTAAGGTCAAAGAGGTAATGACTGGCAGTCTTAAGGTTGTCTCCATACCATTTAGGTTAGGAGCCACTTTAACGAATTACGTAAGAAGGAAAATTTGTTTAAAAAAAATATATTTGACGATTAAGTACTGTTGGTTAATCTCACACCAAATTGACTCAAATCTTTCCAAATTTACTCCTTCATTTAGGGACTGAAATAGGACTAAAACAAAAATATAAGTCATTTTAAGAACAAAATCCTATAAAAGTATGAAAACATAAGTATAATACTCTATGAAATCTTACTAAAGATATAGTGGAATTAATACTTATATTTAGGTTCTATCAATGTTTTATAAAGAATATCTCCAAAATTACTCAACCTTTATATCACTTATCAATAACGATGTTTCTTTTAAATTTACCCATGAATTTTTATTGATATTATCAAGAAGAAGGAGCTAACTTCAAATCCTATCATAGTTGCAACAAATTGGAACCTTCCCTTTGAGCTGACGTGTGATGTTAGTGACTAAAAATTGGGTTTATATTAGTAAAAACAGGATAAAAACCTTCATCTTATATATTTTGTTATTAAAGTTCTTAATGAAGCACATATTACTTATGTTAACACTAAAAAAGAATTTCTAGTTGTTGTGTTTTCTTTTAAGAAATTTGGATCTTATCTTTTTGGTTCCAAAATGATTATCTATAATGATCATTTAACATTAAAATATTTGTTGTCTAAAAAAGATGTAAGAAAGGATAATTCATTAGATTCTTCTATTGTAGGATCTGAATTGGAATTGGAGACAAGAAGGGTCGAAGAATTTAGTAACATTTAACTTATTAAGTCTAGAACAAGGAGACTATATGGATCAGGAACTTATATATGATCAATTTCCTGAAAAGAGATTTTAGCTTGTTCTTCACAATGGATCCCCTTAGTTAGTTAATTTTATAGATTTCTATCTTTCAGGAATCATCTAAACAGATCTTCCATGCCACTAAAGGAAGAAAGTTCTTTTTGAAGTTAAATTTTACTATTATATAATAACAAAATATATAAGATGAAGGTTCTTATATCAATATTACTTACCCCTAAATGGTGGACATCATGGTGTCAACAAGACCACTGCTAAAGTTTTTAAATGTGGGTTTTATTAGCCTATATTATTCAAGGATTCTATGAGCTTTATGCTCACATACAACTAATTCCAGTACATAGAAATAATAGCAGAACACAAGATGCCTTATAATATTATTTTAAAATTAGATTTATTTGATATATGGGAAATAGACTTTATAAGACCATATCACTCTTTGTATTACAATACCTACATCTTGGTGGCCGCTTATTATGCTTCAAAGTGGGTAGAGGTATTAACTTTGCTGAACATCATCAATGATAATGTAGTGAACTTCATGAAAAGGAACATCTGATCTCATTTTGGTGTACCTTATGTTATCATTAATGACAATGGTATTCACTTTTAAAGAAGAATGGGTGCATTTTTTAAACCTCAACCAATTAATATCCTTAAACAAGTGGTCAAGTTGACGTATCTAATTGAGAGCTCAAATGGGTTTTGTAAACAGAAATTAATATTTCAATGAGGGATTGATCATTTAAACTTAATGATACTCTTTGAGCTTATAAGATAGCTTTTAAGACACTCTTTTGCATGCCCCCCATCGATTAGTGTTTTTTAAGTCTTGCCACCTTTTGATTGAGATTAAGTTTAAGGCTTTGTAAGTATTATAAAGCTCAATTATGACTTTAAGTTAGTCTGTGAAAAGAGAGTTCTCTAGCTGAATGAGTTAGATAAGTTCCAAAAATATTCTTTTAAAAAAATGCTCAAATTTATAAGGAGTAGTCTGAGGCTTTCTTAATAGAATTATCTTAAAGAGGGAATTGAAATTGGGACAAAAGGTTTTACTTTTGAATTGAAATTGGGACAAAAGGTTTTACTTTTCAACTCTCGTATTAAATTATTTCTAGAAAAATTAAAGTTTAGATGGTCTAGGTTGTTCATTGTAACAAAAGTGTAATCCTATGGTGCCATTGAAGTTGAAGGTATAGATGGGAAGCCATTCGTGGACAATAGGTATCCATTAAAGCATCACCTCAGAAATGATAGTGTGGATGACATTCTTAAAATTTCTTTCAGTGACCAGCCCCACTTTGTGATCTATTCCAACTAAAAGACTCCTAAGAACCCCCGCTTTATTTTCTTGACTTTATTATTTTTATTAATATTTATTTTAATCTTTTTATAGGAATCTATATGTTAGAATTTCAAGAGTTCTACCACACCAACTTGGCATGGATAAAGGGAAGAATTATCTACCTTCATTATCTTTTGTGGATTTTTTATGGTCATATTTATTGGACATTAAGGAAAATATCATGTTTAAGTGTAAGGGGTGAGTTTTTATGAATTTATGAGTTATATTTTATATGTTTTAAGTTAAAATTTTATTAGTTTTAGTTTTCTTTCCTTTTATATTTGGTTATATGTTTAGGTTCTCATTAGAAGCTTTAGGTTGATAGCATGAGTTTATGCATAATTCCCAATTGAGATTGATTGATAACAATATAATATGATTGAGGAAATGCTATGTAAATCTTGATTGTGAATACTGTGAAACTGAATTTGTTAAGTGAGTATGCTTTGATTTGACTTAAATGATTATGTGAGTAATTGGACCATCATGCAAAATTTTTCTATACTTTATTTTATTTTTAATTTCTAAAACTTGAATTTCATCCTTTTGAGGTTAGAAAAAAAAGATATTATGAGAATTCAATAATAAAGACACTTATGATTTGTATTTAAGCCAAGTTGCCTACCATTTATACATTAATCCATTAGTAGGCCCCTTTGAACCTTATATAAAGTTTAAGCTTTTTTCTTGGTAATGCTTCCCTAAAAAACCTTAAGCCTAAAAGAAGAATAAGTATTTACTACCTAATTCATGATCACGAGAGCTTTTACTTGTGTTTTGATATTTTGAAGAATAGGAAATGATGAAATAAGTGAGAGAACTGGCAAAGTGTATTAAAGGGGAAATATAAAAGGAGGAATCTCATACCAATTTTAAAAAATAGTAAAAATAAAGAAATTAAGTGTTAAAAATTGATTGACATAGATTTTTGTGATTGAAAAGAATGAAGGAAAATGGTTCTTTGTAAGAATATAAGGACTTAGTAAGGTGAGGATTGATTGATTGATTTCTTTTAATTTATTTATTATTACTTTACTAATTGTGACTATTTTTGTTTCTCCGTTTCCCTTTCCTTTTTAGCCCACTTAACTCATCAGCCCTATTATAACACTATTCAAATTAAAGTATAACTCCTCTATTTTTAATTTTATATATCTATTTAAGTAGTGAAAAATAGATGATTTTCAAACTTATGACTAGTTTATTTTTATAAAAAGATGATGAGAATGCCTCACCAATGTTTCAAACACTTATGTGAATAAGTGATATCTTGTGAGCATGTATCAAATTAAAGTATCTAAACTTAATGAAGGATGTATCATAGTGTTTACATTATCTTGATTTATAATGATCTATTTAAGAAGTCCCATAAGTAAATTTTGTAATTTGATTAATACTTGAATGTGTATATCTTGTGTTATTAACTATGAAGCTAACTGATGAGTTTAGATCAATGTTTTTGGTATCATTTAAGTAAACTGTTAATGGACTATAACTCCTTTATCAAGGACACCAAAAGGGTTGAAAGGCTTATGGGATATGCTAAATATTAGCAAACACCTATGAGTGTGGAATTGTTTCTTAGTAAAGTCTAAGGTTTATTTGTTATTGATTGTTTGAGGGGGAAGAAATGACTCGAGAAATTTGAGATCTCTATATATTATATATTATTTGGGGTTGAATTACTTGTCATTTATTACTTTTATAGCATGTTTTGTATAAATTGTATGATGTTTTCTATATTTAATTTATCATCTTGTAGGTGATGATTGTGTGAGATTACCACATATTTGAATGCATATTTCTTTATAGGTATCCAATCAAGGAGATATTAGAGTTATTCGGACACTAATTAGAAGGCAATAACTATATAGAAATCATAAGTTAATTCAAGGTTGAAGATATCATAAAAGTGGAGAAATTAGTGGAAAAGGGTATAACAAGTACCTAACTTGCTAGGGAGATAGGCTTCTATTTTTCGCAAAGTTCAAAAAAATGTATATTTAGTTAATAATAAATCAAATTATAATAAAATTAAAAATTAAAAAATTATTTGTATAATTTTTAGAAGTTATGAAAAAAGAAAAAATAAAAATAAATTCAAACAAATATAATTTTTAGTGAATTTAAAAAGAAAAATAAAGAACAAAAAATCATAGTGAAAACAAAAATATTGTATGAGAATAACAAACAAAATAAAACAAGTTGAATGACACGTGGAACTTGAGGAGATTGGTTCTTAGGCCGCTTGGACAAATAGAAAATCACATTGAGCATTGACAATGATCATTCGTCAGAAACGTGCAAGGGTTATTGCTTTGTCGTTTGTTTGTGAAGTACATTATTATTGAGGCTGAAGGGATGCCAGCTGGTGAAGTGCTATGGTCTAGGAACATATTTCACGGGAGAATTCGTTGCCTAATAAAAGTTTTAGAATCGGATCCTATACTCTAAATCCATAAGAAATTAATAACCGGCCCCTTTTTAAGGAGCCGAACGATATGCCAATTTAGTCAGAAACAAAGCCTCATTTTCTGAATCCAATAATGCTCCACCTGACCAAAAGGAACAGTCTTTGTCATATACCGCGAAAATTCAACATTAGCTTAATTGAAGGGTAACTCTTTGACAAAGACAACAAAATCAACTTTTAAACTACCCAAATACCAATTCCTCATTAGAATTGAGTTAATATTATTTATAGTCACAAAAAAATTTACCCTCACCTCTATTTACAAGACCTACTTGTTTTACTATTGTAAATTTTATACATTACAGCAACAAAATTTAAAAATAATATGTTATCGGACAATATTTTTGGTATCCAAAATTTCATCGTTTTTTGGATAATTAATTAACATCAAACATATTAGCAAGTTGATATTTTTAATATGTTGTTGTATGACACAGTTGTCCTTATAAATGACAAAATCTGGATAATGTTAGGATTTATTGACGGTGAGAAATAGTAGGGGAAAGGTCATTACATAGACTCGTGGGCGTAGAAAGTATTTTGGAGTGTATGTCTAAGGCAATGGATGCTATTAACTATCTCATAATAAACGAGTCATGTATTTGATTCCTTCACCTTGTTCACTTTTAGTATAAAAACTTATAAAGTGAAGTATTGATGTAAAAATCTTGTGCTCCAGTTGGGCTTGGCAATTGATACAAGAAGTCCAAAAAAAGACTCGGTCGGCTTTAGTATTCGTTAAATGAGCGTTTCTTCTGGCCGTCCAAAAATTCCAATCCGGACAAAAGGAATGGAGGAAATGCTGACATGATGGCCTATGACTTCAATGATCAGCTGCCTATCCTACCTCTTCTAACTTGGGCAGTACGATATGTATTTTTCCCTTGGAATCAAGAGGTTTCGTGCCTGGGCCCTGGTTTCCTTACCTGTTCTCTATTTTTTTTTGGGTGGCTATATTATTTATACTTGCTCTCTCGCACACCCTCCATTATTTGAGTTGTACAAATTCCTCTTCCTACAAAAATTTCAGCTTTCTTCTGTGTTTCTGAGTAGTTTCTTTTCCTTCCCTTCCACTTTGCCTTTGGTGCTTCTTCTGAGCGAGAATTGCCCTTGGGAGCTGACAACATGAAGTCAGGGGAAATGTTTGCTAATCTGGGATCCATCATTGCTAGTGTCATGTTCATCTGGGCCATGATTAAACAATACTGTCCATACGAACTACGAGAGTACGTTGAAAAATACGGCCAAAAAGCTTTCACTTTCTTTTATCCTTATCTTCAGATCACCTTCAACGAGTTCACCGGAGAGCGTTTCATGCGCAGTGACGCTTACTCTGCTATAGAAACTTTCCTTGGCTACAATTCCTCAATGCAAGCCAAGCGACTTAAAGCTTCCGATTCAATAAAGACCAACCAGACACTTACTCTAAGCATGGACGATTTTGAAGAGGTCGCTGATGAATTCCAAGGTGTCAAACTACAGTGGGCGTCCGGGAAGCACTACTCCAAGAATCCGACAATTTCTTTCTATCCATCCTCAGAAGAGAGAAGATACTACAAGCTCACTTTCCATAAGAGGCACAGAGATCTCGTAATTGGATCGTATCTGCCCCATGTCCTTAAAGAGGGTAAGGCAATCAAGGTGAAAAACCGGCAAAGAAAGCTTTACACTAACAGTGGATCATATTGGAGCTGTGTTGTGTTCCAACATCCTGCGACTTTTGAAACAGTAGCCATGGAACCAAAGAAGAAGAAGGAAATTGTTGATGATTTGATCACATTTAGCAAATCAGAAGAGTTCTATACCAGAACTGGCAGGGCTTGGAAGAGAGGTTATCTACTTTATGGTCATCCAGGGACAGGTAAGTCGACAATGATTGCGGCTATGGCCAATTTGCTGAACTATGACATTTATGATCTGGAGTTGACTGCTGTTAAGGACAACACCGAGCTGAGAAAGTTACTAATCGAGACTTCAAGCAAATCGGTGATTGTTATAGAGGACATAGATTGTTCTCTTGATCTAACCGGTCAGAGAAAGAAGAAGGTGAAAGAGGAAGAGAAAGATGCCACGCCCAAGGACCCAAATCAAAAGCAGCAGAAAGAAGAAAACACAAGCAGTCAAGTGACACTATCAGGACTGTTGAATTTCATTGATGGGCTTTGGTCAGCTTGCAGAGAAGAGAGATTAATTGTCTTCACAACCAACTTCAAGGAGAAACTTGATCCTGCTTTGATCAGGAGAGGTAGGATGGATAAACATATAGAACTTTCTTATTGTAACTTCGAAGCTTTCAAGGTTTTGGCTGACAACTACCTGAAACTCGAATCACATCAATTGTTCACAAAGATTAGCAAATTGTTGGGCGAAGTCCAAATGACTCCTGCCGATGTCGCAGAGCATCTGATGCCTAAGACTTTTCCAGGAGATCCCGAGACTTGTCTGGAGAGTCTTATCAGAGGTCTTGAAATTAAAAAACAAGAAGAAGAAGAAGCAGCGAAACATAAAGATTCTTCCACCAAAAAAGAACAAGAAGCCCGAGAGAAGGATTCATCCATAAAAAAGGAAGCAGAACAGGACAAAGAATCACCGGAGAGTGATCAGTTGGGAAGCAAGTGAAGTGAGCAAGTAGACATAGGAATAGAAGTAAGTGGCTGCAGAAAGACCTTGACAATTTGGATTGAATAAGAAAGAAACCGAAAACAACCGTATGTATGAGCGGTACCAAGATATGAAGACCAACTTTGGTCAGTGACTGCCGTGTCGTTTCTCAAGTTTGAGGGCCTAATGATTGTGATTTATTTCGGATGTACAGCCCGATCGTCTTTGCACACCATTTTAGTTATCATAAACATCCTAATAACACCAACTAACATCATGGGCCTCGCTTGTACGCAAAATAGCAGTTTTATTCCTAATTAATAGATAAGCTTTTTCTAATTTCAGTTATTGTACTATCCTTAAATCTTTATAAAAAAGGAACCTTGGGTTAGAAATTGGGATGGGATCCAATTTAGACCATTGCAGGTAATGAAACTTTTTCGTATTTTAATTCCTTATAAATACGAAACACCAACTAACATCATGAATCTCGCTTATACGCAAAATATGGAAAGGTCTAGTAGTAGTATGCAGTTTTACTCCTACTTAATACATAAGTCTTTTCCAATTTCAGTTATTGTACTATCCTTAAATCTTTGTAAAAAAGGAACCTTGGGTTAGAAATTGGGATAGGATCCAATCTAGACCATTGCACGTAATGAAACTTTTTCGTATTTTGATTCCTTAAAAATACAAAACACCAACTAATATCATGAATCTCGCTTATACGCAAAATATAGAAAGGTTTAGTAATACGCAGTATTACTCCTAATTAATAGATAAGTTTTTTCCAATTTTAGTTATTATACTATCCTTAAATCTTTGTAAAAAAGGAACCATAGGTTGGAAATTGGGATAGGATCCAATCTAAACCATAGCAGGTAATGAAACTTTTTCGTATTTTGATTCCTTAAAAATCAAGATCACTTTAATTTTATAAAATGATTAACATATAAATTATAATAAAGTATGAAACCTTATTATGAATCTTAATCATTGTCTTGTCATATTCCACGAACTCTTTCTGAAACTGATTCATCTCAACCGCTATAGCCACACAAATATCTGATTTCTTGTGGTATCCACAGAATAAGTTTAGATAACTTTGTAACTTTTATATATAGGGCTAAGCAAGAAGTGTTAACTCAGCTTAAGCCTATTTATAATAAGTTTTATACATTTTAGTAATTTAATTGAAATTAAATTCTAATTTCAATTAAACTTTAATTAGAAGTACAAATAATTCTAATTAAATATCAAGTATTCCTAAATAAGATCCAATATCTTATATTGATCATTATTTATTAAATATCTCATAATTAATTATAAAGTTTCTCAAATTTTACAATTAAGTCCAACTTGATTAAAATATATTTTCTCTCTTCAACCTATTCTTTGGATGTAGCCTATTAGGTTCCCAAATATGTTGATAATGGATATAAATTATAACCTTAAATAATATTTAGGATTAGATAAATTAAACTCCTTTAATTTATCATTAATTCTCTAATTGAACTATTTATATCCATAAATCAAGATTGTCGTGTAATAACATATCATAACCATCCTAAAGTCCTAAGTGTCATTTAATCATTTCATCATATAATGTTTCAATTAAACATAAAGCATGAAATTCCTACTTTATTTTA
Organism: Erythroxylum longipes; assembly: GCA_027563885.1. NCBI lineage: Eukaryota > Viridiplantae > Streptophyta > Magnoliopsida > Malpighiales > Erythroxylaceae > Erythroxylum > Erythroxylum longipes. The sequence goes on along the minus strand of JAOQMS010050777.1, from coordinate 1,541 downwards.
AGTCCAATCATATTAGTTTTCCGTCCTTAACTATTGATCAAATTAATGATATTTGTAAACTATTTCTAAAGTGTCATTCCACATTGACCAAAGATTTCCTGAATAAATACTAACCAAAAACAACAGAACATTCTCCATAATTACTTTACGGTGATGAATCTTATCTTAATCACTCATCTACCTCCATATAGTTCATGCTACATCTAGTGATTACCCACTAAACAACCTACAATTAAAATAAGTCATAAATAGTCACTACAAGAAAACAACATAATTTGAGACGTTGAAAAAACGTCACAAAATCTCAAAACACGTCACAAAATACAATTTGCGACGTTTTAAAAAATGTCACAAAATGTAGTATAGGCAAAAGGTTTCTGCAACGTTTTCCATAAAACGTCACAAAAAACACGAACATTCCGCGACGTTTTAAAAAACGTCACTGAAAGATTGGTCTTTCCGTGAAGTTTTTTAGAACATCACAGAAAGTCACATTCCACGACTTTTTAAGAAACATCACGAAAAGTCACATTCAGCGACATTTTTGGAGATTCCGCGATGTTTTTAAGATGTTGCAGAATGTTACTTTCTGTGACGTTTATAAAAAAACGTCGCCAAAAGTGTTATTTTTTAATTTTTAATTTTTCAAAAATCATTTTAATTTAATAATTTTAATAATTATTTTTTAAAATATAAAATTTTAAAATCTCATTTATTTAATAACTATTCAATATTATTTATGAATTTTATTTATTTAAAAATTCTTCAAAAAATATTTTTGATCCAGGTGCAAAGTATAAAGTAATCAATTTTTTAGTATATCATTAAAAAAAAGCAATGTATAATATGTAACTTTAAATACTTAATCCTATTCCAATCTTAACTCACATACAATAACAAAAATGACAATCATCAGCTTTCTCTTCTGTCCTACAAGTATTCTCACTTGCTTTTTCCTTTACTTATGAGTCACCTTTAATGACAATTTTCTCATTGCTATCCTCAGGCGGGTCGCTGTCAATATGACACATGATCATCAGGACTTTCTGGATTCTGTATGCATAGCGGCACTACAGAAGTTTTTTCCACGGTTGGCAAAGCACTTTTTTTTTATTACATTAGGTATCCTAGCTTAGCCAGACTAATCCTAAGCCCCTAAGATCCCATCCTAAGAGCCCTAGAGGATGTAAATATGAAACCTCAAGATCCCTCAGGTTCTTACGTAGCCTATACACTTCTGCGCACAAAGAGTCGTCACATACTTGATTGGTCAACTGCTGATTAATCGCTGGCCCTGCTCAGAATCAGGTTCTCAGTAGCCCTCAGGTTTCCTAGTAGCTTCAACTCCCATACTGCCGCTAGAAGCACTTTTCACATTATGGGATGTATCACTTGTGAGAGACGTTAGACTAGGCATATCCAATTTCCCATTTTCCCTTGTTGAAGTATACTGTCTGTAACACTCCATTACCCTAGGGTACGCACCGGAACGCCCGTAGGTCATTCCGACACATATCCTAAGATAAGGGAGCGCTACGTGC
>JAOQMS010050687.1:0-29778 GCA_027563885.1 Erythroxylum longipes | reverse complement strand
ACTTATTATTAATTTTTTATTATTAAATTTATTATTTTTATCAATTATTATTATTATTATTATTATTATTATTATTATTATTATTATTATTATTATTATTATCGTCGTCCTTCATTATTTTATTATTATTATTAGTTTTATTATTCTTATTAATTTTATTATTCGTATTATTATTAATAATAATTATTGTTAATTTTCTACTAATTATTAATTTTATTAATTTTATAAATTAAATTATTATTATTATTAATTTATTATTTTTTATCAATTATATTTATTATTATTATTATTATTATTAATTTTATTATTATTATTGTTATTCTCCGTAGTATGGAATAGTTAAAGATAAGGTATGGTATTCTTTAGCTATTCTCCATGGTTAGGGAATAACAAAATCTTATAATAATTATTCTCCTTCTCTTTTTCTAACTAAACACAAGAATACATTAATGCTAGGAATATGCCGGGAGTAGAATTTCTATTTCTATTTTATTGAATCAAACTTACCATAATAGAAAACCCAGCCACCCACTATGGCACTCTCGACTCTCCCTGTTCTCCTTCACTCTCAGATCTCATTTGTCAGTGGCAGTCATCACAGTCATAGCCTCTCACTCTCGCTTGTCTTTCTCGCTAGCTCTCAACAACAGCCTCCAATCTCCAACTCTCACCTCAAACAATCACACTAGCCTCCAAGCTCTAACTCTCGCCTCAAACACAGTCACTACAGCCTCTCACTCTCTCTCTCTCCACCCATCTCTCTCATGCTCCAGAAACAACCTAACTTGTCATCTTTTGTTAGGCTGCCATTGCCACTGCCAGCTTCAAGCTTCATCATAGCGTTGCACTCACCTGCTCCCTACTCATTTGGGTTGTTTTTGCTGCTTGTTTTTTTTGTACAAATTTTGGAATATATTAGAAACATAACCTTAATGACTTATTGTTTTCATTATACACTGATGAGTAATGAATTAATGATAATGAAGGTTATATTATGTATAATGTTTGGTTATATTTATTATTTGTTTTGCTTTTTTGGAATTGAATTATGAAATACATAGATCTTATTAATTATATAATGAATGAATTAATCTGCCTATATTTTTAAAAAATGTATTTGTTTGAGAATTAAAGAGGTACTTAGTTTTAAAAGAACTTAATATGCAGATTCTAATAAGCTTAAATATATTATATTCTTTTATATTTCTCTCCCATTAGGGGGATTAATTACATTCATCAAAATTTCACTTCAAAATATACAATATGAGGTGCTATAACTCCTACTTAATGTGTATACATATACAATTTTTCTTTTGTCCATAAGACACTAAATGTGACAAGAGAACTAGTTAATATAACATTTTTAGTTTTAAAAGTTAAAAGAGGCTATCCGCTTCTTAATTCCTTTAAATAATTCCTATTGGAGAGGATTGAAAACTAAATGATAGTTTTCAATGATGTTGGCTTCTCTTCATTGACATAATGTATCTTTTAAAAGTAAGGAAAGGCAATTATTGATGTCTCCATGTAACAATATTGCTTTGTAAGTTTGTTTTAGTTTTTTTATATGAAATTATTAATTTAATTATGACATGTCTCTTTATTTATTTTACTAGATAAATAAAGGGAAGTTCAAATACTCCTGATAATTCAACCGATTCAAGTTTAAGAAGATTCAACAATCCAATCTGGGCTCACGCTAGATTGGTTCCTAAAATGAAAAACCATACAATTTGATCGTATTGCAACAAATATTTGAAAGGTGGAAAAATCACCTGATTAAAGAAGCATTTAGATGGGATCAAAGGTGATAAGAAGCCTTGTAAGAAACTAAGGCATGATTTGAAATGACAAATAAAAACTTTGTTTTAAGAATTTCAACATAAGAAAGATATAAGGCAAAGGCTGGACTACAAATTAGTAGTAAAAGTTCATTTTACAGTGGTTAGGATGAGAATAGGGATGTTGAAGGTGGTATTTCTACCTAATAAGAAAAGAATGTTGCACTTGATGTTAGGAAAAGAAAAAAACAAGTGTCTAATTTTTTTTTCACCATGAGTAACTCTTAAAGTTCAACCTTTAATCCTTAATGTCTTGCAATCTAAGAAGTAGCTCATAATGTGAACATGACAATGGCTAGATGGTGGTATGATTTGGGTATATCATTTAATATTGCCTTGTCTTATTGTTAGCAACCTATGGTGGATACTGTTGTCTCTTACAGTCTAGGATATAATGTTCCTTCAATTGATAACTATAAAGATAAACTTTTGAGCAGTTCTGTTTATGAAATAAATAGTTATTTAGATGAAAAATGACATTATAATAGAAGTCATTTTTTGCGACAAAAATTTTTGGAAGTCATTTTTTGCGACGAAAATTTTTGTCTCTGAAAGACACAGTTGTTGTAATAACTTTTGGATGACGGTAAAAATTCCTTGCATAAGTGATTGTCGAAGCCGATCAGAAAATACTATTTGCAACGATTTCAAAAAATCATCACCCAACATTTTTTGCTATGATCATTAATTCATCGCCAAAAGGGATATGTGAGGATAAAAGAAATTGTCGTGAATGATTTATTGTGATATTTCAGTTTAGTGGTTAAACGTTATTAGCTTCATTTATGAATGCGAAGGTAATAATTTTTAGAGAATATTTACTTTTGGTAGCAAAATATATTTAGTTACATTTCCAGAGCATAGCTAAAGGTTATTGGTGACGTTATAGTGAATGTAGCTAAAAAGATTTGGTGACGATTTTGTAATTACAGCTAAAAAGTTTTGGTGACGAATTTTGATTTTTTACTTTAATAATTTATCATTTAATTATAATAATTGGTAACATTTTTAATACATCTTATTGTTTGTAACATTGTTTGAATTATAATTAACCTTATTTGAATTATTATTGAATTATCATTAAGTAAATGAACATAAAATACAAGTAATTAAAATTAGAATATTTATATAAAAATGTAATTAAATGTTAATTACAAAAGTTAACAAAAAAAAACTTACGTACAAACTAAGACTCCTCATCATCATTACTACTTACATACTTTGACCCAAGTATTTGTTTGACCATCATTTGAAGGTTGGTCAACTGTCATTCAGTACGGTCTAATTTTTGTTCATTATGTTCTAATTTTTCTTCAGTAAACTCTAACTTTTCTTCATTACGATCTAATTTTTCTTCATTATATTGTAATTTAGCCTTAAGCAACTGGTTCTCCTCTTGAAGTGCCGTTACATATGTTGGTCGTGATGACGAAAAACCAATTGGTTTAGGGCCAAAGCCAAGACCTTTGATGTAGTCTGATCTTGTGCTAAGGATATTGTTGCAATGTCATCTATATTTGGCTCATTTACATCAGACAATGATCTTTGCAACAATTACTACATCTTATTCTATTTTTAAAAGAACAAAATCAATATTTAATTCAAATGTAATTAGTGAGTACTAAATAAATAAATAAACTTAAAATTAAACAAAATTTTATCCTTACATAATTATTCTACGCTTCTTTCGACGTCCAACCTTTACCTTCTAGTGTGTTAGTTTGTAGAGTGTGATCTTATCACACTCTTGTCCATGTAGTTCCTTTTACTATATTTTGTGAAAAAAGAATTAAAAACAAAATAAATAATATTGTATCTATTGTTATAATTATGACTTCTAACCAAAGAACTTGTAAATTCTTTTCGTACAATAACAAATGATTTGGAGCTAATGTTGTGAGAAATTTTCATTTTGCTTGTTAACTTTGGCTTTCTCACACTTTTCCTAACAAAAAGAAATATTCATTAAATTATGTAACAATATTAATTGAAGCAAACGTGAAGAGAAAGAAGACAAACCTTAACACTGGCAGATGCCCAATAATCACACATTTGACTTCAATTTTCTTCGGACATCTGTTCAGAAACATGTCTGCTTGTCTTCTTATCGGAAGGAAAAGATATGTACTATTTATGTAGCTAATAATGATGGTCTTTGGCCCTTTGTTTCAACTGTGAGGTCACACAACTTGAAATTTCAGGTTTGTCGATATCGACGATATTAAGATTCATCTATAAATAACAAGTAAAAGTTAAATTAATATTTAAATAAGTAAAACAAAATTGGATATAATTAATTTAAATGAAAATTACCCAAACTTTGTCCAAAGCATTCTCTATTAAGTTGTCTTGCTTCAACTGCTTGACATACTGAAGGCAAGGCAATTCAGTCCTCTTAATGACCCCTAACTCAGTAGACAACTTTGTCGATTGAATCTTGTCAACAGGATGACCTTGTGAGGTATCAATATGAACAAACAACTTGCTGTTCGTTACAAAATTTGTATGTTACAACTCAGAACCTTTAGTGATACCTTTACCTATTTTTTTGATACCGATATTAGAACTTGACAACAAAAGAAAAATGATAAGATAAAACATATTAAACATGTAAATATATATTTGAGTAGAAGTCTAATTATATGTGGTAAATATTAACAAACCTGAAGATCCCTTAGCATTAGTTGAGGTTGATAGAGGTTGTTGTTGACTGACTTCATTGGTGGTTGAAGTCGTTTGTTGTTGAATATGGTCAGATTCATCTAGTTGTTTTAGGTGAGGAACAATTTTGACAGTTGCCACCTTCTTTCCCTTTTTTTCTACTAGGTGCCATTAATATTGAATATCTATAACTCAAATATCAATATTTCGCATTAACATAACTTAAATATTAACATTCTGTAAAAACATAACTCAAACATGAAAATTCTGCATAAACAAGATTCCGCATAACCATAACTTAAACACCAACATTCTGTGTTAACATAAGTCAAACATCAATATTGTGCATTAAAATCAGTCAAACATGAACATACCACATAACATAAGTCAAATATGAACATTCTGCAAAAACATAAGTCAAACATGAATATTCTGCATAAACATAACTCAAACAATAACATTTGCATTAAAATAAGTCAACAAAATATATTAGTATAAGTGAAATATCAATAATACGCATTAACATAACTCTAACATGAACAATAAATTTGAAATAATATGAACAATATATTTACATTTAATCATTACGATAAAGATCTTGAAAATAATCATCATTAATTACATTATGATTAGAGTATTCATCACTAATATATTCGGCCAAAGTATCATTATTATCATATAATTCATCCTTAATATAGTCTTCATCTCTTTCTATGATAAGATTGACTTGCACTTCATCCACTTCTACTATCTTGGAATCAACATTGCCCCTATAGAATGATGATATATATGCATCTTCTATTCGAATGTCTTCATTATTCAACTCCAATTCAATATCTTGCTATACTTCATCTCCATCCTTAGTCATTATACCATTATCCCTTCACAAAAAAGAAGAGATTTCAGTTTTGAAACTTTTGAATAACCTTCTAATTACTGCCCAATACAATATTGTTGAGGTAGAAAACTTGCTTCACTTGACTTGCAAAGACATAAGGGTCATTATCATATCATGTCTTACTAATCTTGATGCTAGAAATATTCCCATTCACTTTCATATCAGCAAGATTAAACCATTTTCACTTAAATAGAGCAATCTTCTTATCCTTGATGTAATGTAACTCTATTATTTTAGAGATGACATTGTAGAAGTCAATAAAATCATCCTCATGACATCCCTCAACAACCCCCCCCATGATTTTGGCTTCTAAGTCAATTGCCTTGATTTTGTCAATCATTGAGCAAGTCAATTAACATGTTAAAAGACCTATTACCCCATCTATTATAGACCTTCAAATGCAACAACTTGACAACAAATGATAGCTGTGACAATTTCGAGCAACTCGGATATAATTCTTCTTTGAGCAACTTTCAATAACTTCTCAAAATTATCTTCTGTAATACTACCAATTATGTCAGGCATACCAATTTCACTCATAGTCTCCATATAATTCCTATAATCCTCTAATATCTCGCCAATCTCATCATCACCATCATTATTAATATCACAATCTTCTAAATCGTAATTGTTACTATAATCATAACTTGTACTAATGTTTTTACTACAAATTGCTTCCTCAAGTTTGCCATGATAAAGCCATAGAGTATAAAATTTGTTTATGCCTCAGATTAGCAAGTGATTATATATCATATCTTGACTTTGAAAGTAGACATTTAAGCAGTCGATGTATGGACAATGAATATGACATTCATCACCCATTTGATCTTTTACAAATTGCATGAAACTCCTAACTCCTTCTACATATTCAGTAGGCCATTTCCTATGAGACATCTAACTGTTATCCATTTAGATATACAAATAAAAGTAAATAACTAAGCCATTAAATGTAATTCTTGTTTTATATAAAATAATGATAAATCAATTCAAACAAAACTAAGGTACGTGGATTATAAATCGAGAAAAAAACTTCTCGCTATGACTCTTAAGCTTGTGGAATATTTCATCGATAAGCCTCATCGGAGTTACATCACGGGGTTTCCAGCCTATATATTAACCTATGGGCTTATTATGCCTCAAATCATTGTGACATTCATAACGCCTATAGTTATTTTCAGATGATGAACTCCACTAGTAAAGTTTAAACCATGCTTATTAAACACTTCTATAAATAAAAGACTTCTTTAGAGTGCTAAAACATTTTAGGCATTAGAAATTGTTCATATACATCCATCATTTATAATCAATGTAACAAGCAATTCGTCAAATAATTTAATACACCTACACAAGCAGAACACCCCCATCATTTATAATCAACGTAAACGGTAATTCATCAAATACCTTACATGCATCAGAAATTCATCCTAGCTTCACAACCAAAATCATGTTTTTTTTCCCTTCCATCACTAACATTAATACATTCAATAAAAATTCCAATCACAGACAACCCAAACCAACGAATAAAACTCAATATATTAAACCTTAATACATCCAACATCACATGGTCATCCAAGCAAGCACAAAATAAACCAAAAATAAACACCTGATGACATATATACACAGGGGAGAGAAGAAAGAACCACACTAGAGAAGACAGAACCAACCACGAAGAAGAAGGTTGTCCAAAGAAGATGGAAGGTTGTTGCTACTAGGGAGAGAATGAAGAACACACGGTACTAGGGAGAGAACGAAGAACACAATAAACAAGCGGGAGAGGGAAAAATGTGGGAACAAAATGAGGGGGAGAAGGGGAGTCAGGGTATATGTTAAATAGATACCAAAAACAACGTCGTTTGTCGATGGACAAACGACGACATTTAATTTTTTTAAAAAAAGGTTCAATACATTTGGCAACACTTTCTATGGTTGTCACCATACGTCTGTAAAGAGTCAAACTTTTAGCGATTCTTACACATATTCGTTGATAAATTTCATTTTTTGTGACGAACTTTTGAAACAGTCACCAAATTTTAATACCTTGTCATTCTTTTACCAACTTTTTAGTAGTTCATCGCTAAATATAAGCTTTGCTGATGAATTTCTCAAATAATCGCCAAATCTTTATCCTTTGTACATTTTCTATTTTCCTTTAATATATAACTAATATAAAATAGTTTACAATTTATATATAGTAAATAGAGTTTTGTGAAACCATTTATATATTGTCAAATCATATATTTTAAAAGACGTTAATAAGAAAAATTAATTTATTTTGAATTTTATATTTATAGAATTTCCCTTTGTAATATAAATTTTCTAAAAAATATAACTCAATTTATAATTAGTGATTAAAGTTTTGTCAGACCACACAAAATTGTGAAATCATATATTTTAAAAGATATTAATAACCAAAATTTATTTATGTAATAAAAATTAATTTATTGTTGTTTTTCATATAAAATTTTAAAATAACATTATAGTTAACTAAATTTATTTTTATACTTACAATCATTGTCAATAATATTTAATTATATTATTAAGAATATCATATTAATGTTTAATTATGATTTTCATTGTTTACATTATAGTAATTATTTTTATTACATCGTAATATATACAATTATATATGGTAATTAATATAATGTTATCTTCATGCCATTACCATTTTATGAAGGTTATGAACATTGATGCAAATGATAAATTTATTCCTTTCATCATTTAAGATGATGTCGTTTTGTTTAACAAGAAAAGACAGCGTTTTCTACTAGGTTATTAACACCAAAACGAACTTCTCTTTATTTTTGTGTTAGTTGTTAACATTCCTCTTCGTTCACTGTCTAATAAGTGTTGTCCCCTCTGTCACGGTCATCTCCTATGTTCTTGTTGTCACCGTCGAAGAAGCGTCGTTACCTGTGTTGGTATTATTCTTCTTTTCTATTTTCAAACCCTCTTTCTTGTGCTTTATTTTACTGCTTTGCGTAATAGTTTATTGTGATTATTGTGTTCTGCTTATGGTGTATGGGCTTTTTTTTTTGTATTTGCATGCTTTGAAGATAATTTCTTGTGTTTTTGTGTTGGATGTGTATGAGTCGATATTTTTTTCCCACCTTCCATGTTTGTTTGAAAAAAGCCTCTTAACTGTGTGATGAAATGCTTGAATGAAGGCTACTTCTATAATAGATGTTTATATACATATTTACATTTGATTGTACAACTAATAGTACACAGATGTATCCATCAAAATGACTTTATTTAAACGTGAAATGAAGTTGTGATTACACATAACACATAAAAGTCAAATGATCAAAACCAGAAATATGGTCAATTATGTTTTTGTGAGATCTCATATCGGTTAGAGAGGAGAACGAAGTATGCCTTATAAGGGTATTGATACCTCTCCCTCATAGATGCGTTTTCCCAGGGGTGGGAAGAGCAAAACCTGAGGGCTTGACTGGGCCAAGGCCCAAAAGCAGACAATATCTGTGGGTCGGTGGTCTAAGGCTGTTACAATGGTATTATAGCTAGTACTCAAACCGGTGTGTCAGCAAGGACGTTGAGCCCTAAAGGGGGTGGAATGTGCGATCCCATATCGATTGGAGAGGAGAACGGAGTACACATTATAAGGATATAGATACCTCTCCCTCAAAGACGCATCTTCTTAAGGTGTGGGAAGAGCAAAACCGTGAGGGCATAGTTAGGACAAGGCCCAAAAGCGGCCAATATCTATGGGCCAGTGGTTTAGGACTGTTACAATGATATCAGAGCCAAGTAACCGAACCAGTGTGTCAGCAAGGATGTTGAGCCCTAAAAGGGGGTGGAATGTGAGATCCCATATCGGTTGGAGAGGGGAATGAAGTACACCTTATAATGGTATGGATCCCTTTCCCTCATAGACACATTTTCCCAGGGGTGGGAAGAGCAAAACCGTGAGGGCTTGGCTATGCCAAGGCCCAAAAGCGGACAATATCTGTGGGCGAATGGTCTAGGGTTGTTACAGTTTTTGTGTTAGACATTATAATTAAAACTCAAAAACTAACAACCTATTACTCTTATTCTTAAAGGACAAATCTTTTAGCATACAAACATTTGAAAAAATATATATAATGGACTTGCTCAAAACTAACAAGTTGATTATTAAGATAATTTAAAGCTAAATCACATCCTTATATAATGAAGTAATTAGTAAGCTAATTTAAAGCTAAATTCGCTAAACATAGTACATACACTCTTAACACTTTCAACCTTATTATCATATGAAGTAGTCTCACTTGATGGATCATAAAGTTAATACATTGCTAGACTGTTATAATATTAAAATAAGAATTCTTCTATTGACTTTTCAGAATTAACTTGTTACCATCAATTCATCATGAAATGTCGATATGGCTACTAGTTTCTGATGTTGTAAATGAGTTCTGTTAGGAGGAATGTTGCAAAATTGTATAAGATCAAGAACAAATTAATGTAGATCTAATCTCCTCATCAAACACTAATCACTCTTTGCCTTCCATGATCGATATTCTTCTTTAAAGCTTTTAGCATCATCTAAATATTGCCTCTCTTTCTTTATTATCAGTATCTCATTTTTTGTTATGATGCAATTATATGAACATCTTATTGTATATACTATATGTTGCATTAAGCTTCCTAGAATATTCAAGAAAAAATAGATGGAAAGGGAGATAATGGTGATGTCCTAATGGTTCGTACATTATTAGGGAAATTGGTTGTTTCAAGAAAATGGTCGATTGCGAAAACTATTCTTGTTCATCGTGATGATCATGGAGTTTATTAGTGAGGTATATATGTGTTCAAATTTGACTTCCTAATACCATTTGATTTAGCTTTGATTGTTCTATTTTCTTTACTCATTAATTAAAATGCTTAGTATTCATCTAATACTATCATGCATACTCTATCTGGGAAATTGTTCACTGTATCTTCTGCAAATTAAGTTGTTGGAAGAGGGTGTCAATTCACTAGACCATGAGGTTCAACGATCTTTAACTGTTTCAATTGATGGCTTGGAGCATGTAAGGAGGCTTTATGGGAATCCAAACATTAGAAACCCCTTCACCATTTCTACTGACTCTAATGTCAATGGGAATCTAAACAAATAGTTATTTCTTTTCCTTTTCAATTGAATATTGGGCGTTGAACTTTATTTATTATTTTATCGGTAAGAATTGTTAAACTTCCAATTAACATCTTGTACTACTTATCATATATATCTCATTATATTATATTGCTTACTATATTTCAATATTTATATGTAGTATTATTTTATTGTTCATTAATATTAATGATTAAGAATAATAGTAGTTAACTTAAATTTATGATATTTTGATCCTATATAACATTAAAATTTTAGGTATGATTATCTTTTTATGTACAAAATATATTTACTTCCCAAAATTTAAATAACCTACCACGTGTTTTTCAACAACATGTTTAAAACTTTCAAAACATTTTACAATTTTTTGACGCTCCATTCTATTTTCATGAAATTTTTGTATGAACGGAGGTGTAGTACTACTATGTATAATAGGCATCATTAAAGAATCATTTGTGTATAAATTCATGAGATGGTATATATTAATAGAATATGAATGCATTAGCTATTTAAAGAAATTTATAAAGAAGACAAATGAAAAAATATGAAAAATCATAAACCTCAAATATAATTAGGAGTAATAACTACATTAGCATTGAAAAATTATCTTTTCAACATTTTTGTTTTTAAGAATACTGCCACATACAATACTTCATTAAAATTTCCCAAGGAATTTATCATGTAACATTAAATTTTTAGTCTGACTTTTTGGCAACATTTCAATAATTTGCTGCTAAAAGCCCTACATTTTATGGTGATTTACTCAATCGTCACACAACTCTACCATATTACCAATGAAAAAAATATAAGTCGTAAACAGTTGCATATTTTGCTACGATTTATACTTATTTCCACGAAAAGTCTTCACCGTGTCCAACATCTATCAACAATTAAGATAATTGTCGCTAAATTATATCGTATTTCTAGCGAAACAGAAATTCCGTCAAACAAAGTTCAAAGTTTAGCGACGAAATGTCTGAATTGTTATAAAAAATTGTTCCTCCTGTGATGAACTCGAGGGACCATTGTCAAATGATTTCTTTTACTATAAATTTAGTTTTCGTCCCTAATAATTGCCTTTTAATGACAAGTTGTTTTTTGTCACTAAATAAATCATAACTAAATGTCCCCTTTGTTGTAGTGTGACTTCGGCTACTTATAGGGTGTTCAATTATGTGTGATGGTTGGATAAATAGAAGACAATAGCCTATTATCAATTTTTGGTTTATTCTACAAAAGGGATAATGTTTTTAAAGTCTATTGATATGCTTGGCCTTGTTAGAAATGTTGGTAATCTGTTTCAAATACTTGATGAAGTTGTTAATGAAATTAAGCCAAAAAATATTGTTTAGTTGATTACTAACAATGATTCTGCTAAAAAGTAACTAGAAAAAGATTATAAAGTAAGTATAATTCTTTTTATTGGATACCTTATGCTGTACATTACATTGACCTAATGTTAGAAAATATAGGAGATGATAGATACTTTCTTAGAATTGTTGAAACTGTAAAAAAAGAAAAAAGTAACTAAGTTCATCTATAATTATGCATGGGTCATATATTTAATAAGCAATGATCTCACCAATGGTAGGAATTTATATCATCCTACTATTATAAGATTTATAACTAATTTCTTATCACTTTAAAGAGTTTTATTCTGATGAAAAAGGAGTTGAGGTAAATATCTATAAGTGATAAGCGATTGCATCTTAGTATGCTAACTCTAATGCTAGATTGGAGGTTTATTAAACACTAAAAGAAAATTATAAATTACCAATGATAAAAATACCATAGTCAATCAGCTATGGAAAATCCATTCCCCTCTGTAAAATTATAGGAAAAAATTGCATTTAGCAAAGGACAAATTTTCCATTGGTAAAGATGGAGGGAAATTATCCCAGTAAATTTTCTGATAAAATATAATGATGGAATAGCCATTTTTGTCGGTAAATTTGCCTGGAATGCTTGGCGGAAAAAATAAATGTCAGGGTGTATCGACGAGAATGGATTCTGTTGATGATTTACCAACAAAAGAGTTATTCTATCAGTAAAATTAAAACCTAAATGTCGTCGTTAGCTTCGGCTTCAACGTTTTTAATAAATCGAAAATGATGTCGTTTTGTTTAACGTCAAATGACGTTGTTTTGCTTAAGCGTTTAACCTAACCATGAAACCAACCCCACTCGTCAATGCTTATTTTTTTCCTCCCTTTTGTTTTCTGTTCTGTCGGTGTCACCATCCGTGCGTGCTTCGGTTCCCTTCTCTCCGTCCATCTTCTTCTTGTTGCGTCCATCTTCTTCCTTCGCGTGCTTCGGTTCCCTTCTGCATCTTCGTTCTACGTATTCGCATGCTTCGATTCCCTTTTTGTAGTAGAAAAATTGGGATTATAACTTTACTTATCATAGTCGGGAATGACAATACAAGGTTAAAAATACATTTCGTGTTTATTGGTGGGGTTTAATAAAGTTGACACCTATATGCAACTCTTTAGTGTTACGCCACCATTCATAATCATAGTTTATGGATAGTTATCTTAAACTTCCTTCTCCCTTCTAATTAGTAAGGGCCCATATATTATCATCACCTTTTAAAATTGTAACATGGGTCACACATGACATCATATCACAGCCCATTCAAATACTTGCATTCAATTCTTAATCAATTTAATTTAATCTAACAAACCTTTCAACTGATAACTTAATCCATATCATTTAGTCTCTAACTTTAGAAAAGCCACCCCGTTTGAAAATGTATCATTTTATTTGTCTATTTAAAAGGTTAGAGTTACTATTATTCTTTCCTCTAAAAGTTACTTTGTTATTTTAAATTGATGTTATTGGTTTTTGATAATTGATTTTGTTTCTATAGGAAACTTTTAAGGTGACAGAATAAGCTTCCTAAGATTAAGTACATCAGTTTCTTTTGGCAAGTAAGATTGTTGGCTTCTCCTCTTTCTATTAGTTATAATTATTTCTTTTTTATATTATAATCCATATTTAGTTCACTAGTATTTATGTCTTTGTTAATATTTCATAATATATTTTAATTTTGTGTATTTTTTAATGATTCAAGGTTCAATACACGTTATTCCTTTTTGTTTCCTCGTATTGATCTTTTAATAACATGTACCACAAGTTTGTAAAAGAATTAATTGACTACTATCCTAGCCATTAAATGGTTAGTTTTTATTTCTAATGAATGTTTTATGTTATTTTAAGTATAAATAGATTACATATGAATTATGGGAGTGCTTGTTACTACAATGCTAATTTTTTAATTTATATAATTACTACAATTAGGATAATTGATTTTATAATTTGAAACAATGAATCTAATTTGGATTCATATGACTAATTAACTTTGTTATTTGGTCTTACTAATGCACTTAATATTTTTATTAAGTTAATGAATTAAGTATTGTATACATATATAGGTAGGTTGTAGTTGTTTGTTTCATGATTTTACACCTTCCTATTTATATATCTAACCTCTCTTTTTTGTGTAAGGAGTTTACGCATTTCCTTAATCGTACCGATATTATGATAATAACAATTCTACCTTAGGTGAGATACTTTTATTATACGTTGTTATTGAGTTGAATTATAGAGATCAGATAACACTTTAAGCTAAGCATGTATGCCTATTAATGAATAAAACAACTATGGAATTTACATGTGTTGTGTGTTAGAATTGTGGTATAAGGAATGGCATTATGGATCATTTGTTATAGTAGGTTCATACTTATATGTCATATGTACCATCTATGTCTATCTTTTATAATAGTATATTCGGAAGCACTTATATAATCGTGTCATATTAAGTGAATTTAATTACTTGCACCACCTATGTCTATCTTTTATAACCAAAATTTAGATAAAATCACTTATGTAATCATATGATGTTAGGTGAATTTAATTACTTGCACCAACTATTTCTATCTTTTATAACCAAAATTCATATAAAATCATACCATCGAACTTATGGATTATAGATTTCATATTTTAGGAAAGGATTTTGCTCTTGTAGATATTATTGGTAATTATGTTAGTAATAATAAAGTAGCAATTGCATGCTATGTAAACTTATATAATGTGAAACAATGAATCTAATTTGGATTCATATGACTAATTAACTATGTCATTTGGTTTTACTAATGCACACAATATTTTCATGATGTTTATATCTGTGTCAATGCTAAGGAAATATATCTATGATCCAAACCATATTATTGCCTACTAACCTTTATAATTATAAAAAGATTTAAGCTTTAAATAAAAGTTTATTAAAATTTGATTCCAAATATTAGGCTCTTTGTAATGTCTAGTCGAATGGTGAAAATTTTATAGGAATTTTATAGTTCACAAGAGTTGTAACATCTTAGATTTTGGCTTTTGTATACTTAATTTATAGAGTTGGTCATTCTTCGTTACATGTTATATGTAAGTGTTTCTCAATGTTTCATATATTGTTTAGGTTTCTTTGTAAAATTTTTTTGGATGTCTAATTGGTGTTGGTTTAGGTTAGGGTATGTTTTGGAGTTGATAAGCCTAAAGATTGTAAGCTCATTTTTAGGACTATATTGTAGGAGTTATTTTTTCTGATTTTTTTTCATATAGTTAAACATTTTTAAGAAGTCTAAAACATAAAAGTTTTAGCTTTATGTGTTTAGCTTACTTAAGGTTATAAATCATGAGATTCTAAGATATGTAGAAGTTTTGTGGTTGAGTAATATATATGTATAAATATTGAAATTGACTTGAGAAAAAAATGAGTGTAAAATATGGGAAATGGATTTTAAATGTTCATGATTTAAGAAATTTGATGAATATGAGACATATGAATATTTTGAGAAAATAGATATGAGAATGGTGATAATTATACAAAACTTGACTTTGAATTATGTGGAGTCTTACTTTAATTATGTGTACCTACACTTAGAAGAGCTATATGTTATGGCATTATAGGTGGATCCTAGAATCCCTATATAACTGTAGATGCTAGAGTCCTAGTGAAAGGACAACAATTCACTAAATGATATAATAATTATGTATGGTTGATTAATGATTCGATTGAGATATAATGCATTATAGATGGTAAATTCTCTACAAGCAATCACCAAATGGTATAATATCGATGGCTCTTCATTGATTAGAATGTCATAGGAAACTATAATTATCCATTGTTCTATCTGACCAATGAATTCAGCAAGGAACCTAAGGGTTTTGTAAAGAGCTTAAGATGAATTTCCAATCCAAAAAATCAAAATTGTTATATTTATTTTTTACTTTAAAGAATTGATGTTTATATCTACAATATGAAAAATACATGAATGCATGAAAGTTCTCTTACAATTATGTTAAAGTATTGGGAGTTTTTTGCTTGTGTTGGTATATATCATATGCTTTTGTTAACATTATACTGATATTTGATTGTTATAGTTTCAACTGTTAATGCTTATAGTGAAAATTGGCATTATATGCAACAGATATAAATACAAAACTATTAAACAAGTGTTTTATAATAAATATGAATTTTTCTTTTTCACAAGCCTTATTTTGTGTTCAAGAGCGTTGCTCATCCTTCTTTGTAGTCTGTAGTTATCCGTCCATCCAGGAAAGTTGTCCAACTAACGTCTACCATATGTGTTGCTTTAATATAACGAGTATTTGGGTTTTGGTTTTGCTAAATGCAAAGGAGGTATTGATTTTGTGTTGTTTAAAAGATTATAATGAGTTTTTATGTTCTTCTTTAATAGTCTAAGTATTTATGTTTGTGTTTTGTTTAAATCATTAATGAGTAGATGTATGGATTACATAAGTATTTACTGTATATGAAATGAGTTTGAGATCTTATGGATGATCCAATACATAATAATGAAACAAAATTTTGTTCTTTGCATAATACACTCCTTCGATGAAACTCATAAGAAATTTATGACAGTTCTTTGCATAATAAATGTCTAGGACGGTATATAGGTTGGAAATCTATTATGCAGCTCCCGTGAGGCTTGTCGATGAAAAATTCCATGAGCTTAAAAGTCACAGCGAGAACATGCTTTCTCAATTCATATGGTGTAATAAGGTCACGTACCATAGTGCTTATTTAAATTCAAACTTTGGAAATGAACTTGTAGGTGATTAATTCAAACATGAATACTAGAACTTTATTGTCATTAATTCAAACTTAGTATTAATATAAGAAATTCATATGTTTAACAAACATGACAATTCTTTGTATAATAAACCCTTAAGACGGTATATAGGCTGGAAACCCTTTATGCAACTCTTATGAGGCTTATCGGTGAAAAATTCCACGAGCTTAAGAGTCATAGGAAGAACTTGCTTTCTCGATTCATATGGTATAACAATGCCACGTACTATAGTGCTTGTTTAAATT
Organism: Erythroxylum longipes; assembly: GCA_027563885.1. Taxonomy (NCBI): domain Eukaryota; kingdom Viridiplantae; phylum Streptophyta; class Magnoliopsida; order Malpighiales; family Erythroxylaceae; genus Erythroxylum; species Erythroxylum longipes. Next base: position 12,869 of record JAOQMS010050687.1, on the reverse strand, counting down.
CAAACTTTGGAAATGAACTTGCAGGTGATTAATTCAAACATGAATACTAAAACTTCATTGTGATTAATTCAAACTTAGTATTAATATAAGAAATTCATAGGTTTAACAGACATGATAATTTTTTTACATAATAAACCCCTTAGGACGATATATAGGCTGGAAACCCATGATGTAGCTCTCATGAGGCTTATCGGTGAAAAATTCCACTAGCCTAGGAGTCACAACGAGAATTTGCTTTCTCGATTCATATGGCATGACAATGTCACATACCTTAGTGTTTCTTTTAATTCGAACTTAGTTTATGAACTTGAATCAAAAAATTAAAGAGGTAGTTAGTTGTATAGTTATGAAAAAATCATAATGATTTGAGGCATAATATATGGTATATAGGCTGGAAACTCAAAATGCAGCTCCCATGAGGCTTATTGGTGAAGAATTCCACGAGCCTAAGAGTCACAACGAGAACTTGCTTCTTGATTCATAGGTGTAAAAAATGTCATATATTATAGTGCTTATTTAAAATCAAACTTTCGAAATTAACTTGTAGGTGATTAATTCAAACATGATTACTTGAACTACAATGTGATTAATTCTCACTTTTTTAAATAACAATTTTACATAAATGAATAATGTTGATAGATCTTGGATGTATAAATGGTTAACACCTGATGGTTTCATTAATCCTAAGTTTGTTAAAGGAGTTGAAGCTTTTATTTACTATGCTTGTTCTCAACCTGCATATATGGATGGCCCAAAGATCAGATGCCCATGTAAAAAGTAAAACATATTCGTTTTCTTCCTATTGATGAAGTGAATCTTCATTTGTTAAGAAAAGGGTTTGTTCCAAATTATTTTGAGTGGACACGACATGGGGAGCCAATGATTTGTAACACCTAAAAGGGTAATGAAGTAAACTCATCAATAAATGAGAATGAGTTTGAAGGGGGGATTGGATTTAGAACAAATAATGTAGGTGCAACTGAAAATCCTTATATCCAAATGGTGTATGATGTAGCCGATTATACCTTTCAGGAAAATATAGAAAATCTTTAAAAAGAACCAGACCCAGATGCAAAACAGTTTTTTTGACTTACTACAATCAGTTAACCAAGAATTATGGCCAAATTGTGAGATGATGACTCAATTGTCTTCAATTGCTCAAATATTGAACGTAAAGTCTAAAGGGCATATCTTTGATTAAAGTTTCGATAAAATTCTTGGTTGGTATAATGAATCGTTGCCTCCTAATCATACAATGGTTGATAATTTTTTGGTTTACTAGTTGAAAAAATTGATTGTTACAAATTGAGATGTATGTTGTTTTAGGGAGATGATGTGAAATTACAAGAGTGTAAATTTTGTGGTCAATCTAGATTCAAACTTAGAAAGCATACTATGAAATAGAAGTTAGTACCTTAGAAGAGAATGTATTATTTCCCACTAACTCTGAGACTTCAAAAACTATATGCCTCTGATGTTACTGCATCTCACATGAGATGACATAATGAACATGAACAGGAAGATGGAATAATGAGCCACCTACTGGATGCACTGACACAGAAATATTTCAATAACACCTATTATGAGTTTGCAACTGAAAGTCCAAATGTTAGGTTGGGATTGCCGACTGATGGATTCCAACCGTTTGGTCAATCCAACCAACAATATTCATCATGGCCGATTATAATTACTCCTTATAATTTGCCTTCATGGATGAGTATGAATGAGGGAAATATGTTCTTGACAGTGATTGTGCCAGGGCCTAAAAATCCAAAGGATAAAATTGACGTAATCTTACAACCATTGGTATTTGAATTGCATCATCTTTAGAAATATGGTATAGAAGCATATGATGTGACTCTTAAAAATTTTTTGTGTTTAAATCAGTTTTGATGTGGAATATTAGTGATTTTTTGATGTATGTTATATTGTCTGGATGGAGCACAGGAGGGAAATTGGCTTTTCCTTATTGTGGCAATGATTTTGATGCATTTTATCTTCCAAACAAGGCCAAAACATCTTGATTTGACAACCACAAGAAATTTCTTCCTCCAAATCATCCATTTAGATGCAATAAACAAAAGTTCATTAAGAATAGGATGGTACAAATACCTCCTCTCCCTCATAAAACTAGTGAAGAGATATTGTAAGAGATTGATGAATTAGGGTTACTGAAAGTTAGAGAACTTAAAGTTGATGAAGTTAACACAAGCATTAATAAAAAATTTCGTTGGAGAAGACGGAGCATCTTTTGGGATTTTTCATATTGGAAAACTAATTTGATATGTCGTAATCTAGATGTGATGCATATTGAAAAAATATTTTTGACAATATTTTAATACCATAATGAATATTGAAGGAAGGAAAAAGGATAATGCAAAATCACGAGCTAATTTGAAGCTCTTTTGTAGAAGAAATGAGTTAGATAAAGATTTTTGCACCGGTAAATATCTAAAACCATGTTACACTTTGGACAAAAAACAAAAAGAAATTTTGTGTGAATGGTTGAAAGGTCTAAAGTTTCCCGATGGATATGTTTCAAACTTGGCAAGGTGTGTGGACATGAGGAAGTAAAAATTATTTGGAATGAAAAGTCATGATTGTCATATGTTTATGCAAAGGTTAATTCCAATTGCATTTTAGGAGTTGCTATTGAATAAGGTTTGGGAAGCTATAACAAAATTAAGTTTGTTTTTAAAAAGCTTAACATCATTTAAATAAAATTAGTTGAAATGGAAAAAGTAGAAAGGAAAATTCTAGTAATCTTGTGCAAATTAGAAGGGATTTTCCCTCCAAGCTTTTTTGATTGTATGGAGCATCTACCCATACATTTAGGACACAAGGCTAAACTTGCTGCTCCAGTTCAATATCGATGGATGCATCCATTTAAGAGGTAATTATAATAAATATTTAAATTGGAGTTATAACATGTTTTAATCACATAATTGTATATCAATAGCTATTTGTAATGTAGGTATTTGCATCACTTGAAGAAAATGTCAAAAACAAGGCTAGAGTTGAAAGTTCGATATGTAATGCTTATTTAATAGAGGAAGTATACATTTTGTTCACATTATTTTGAGCCGTATATGCACACAAAAGAAAGAAAAATTCCTCGTAATGACAATGGGGGAGGAACGGGTGATTTTGATGGTAACTTATTAATTTTCACATATCCTGGACGAACATATAGACAGTCAACAAGACAAATGTTAATAGAGGAAGAAATAGAGGCTGCCCATGGTTACATTTTATTAAACTGTCAAGAGATTCAACCTTTCGTGCAATAAGTTGAAGTTGATTTTCAAATTGATTATTTGGGTGTTCGAAGTTAGTGTTGTTCACAACTAAAATACATAATAATGTATTTAGATTATACAAGGAATGGTTACGTAAGCTAATGCCCAAAAAAAAACAGGATGATATCAATAAAGAAGTTAAAAGACACTTTCCTCTATGGTTTGAGAAATATGTAAGTTTTCACTTACAATTATTGAAATCGTTGAATTATCAAATAAAAGTGTTCAAATGACATTGACTATTTAATATGATAATTTTTTTTGTAGGCCTTAGAAAATAAAATAGAGAACAAGTTCATATGTGATCTTGTGAAAGAAACTTTGCGAATTGTTAAATCATATCTGGTGTATTTGGTTAATGAATACAAATTTCGTACAGAATATCATGATCATAGCATAGCAATAGTAAATAGTGGCATTTACATACAGGGAGAATTGATGTACTACTATGGTAAAATTATTGAGATACTTGAAATTGAGTACCCTGTATTGCTAATAAAGTGAAGTGTGATATTTAAGTGTGACTGGTTTCATCCAACTCCTAATGTTGGTATAAAAGTGCACAACCAATATAATCTAGTTGAAATCAACCAGCGAAGAAGATTTAGACAATTTGAACCTTTCGTGATGGCGATGTAAGTGATCCATGTGTATTATGTCCCTTTTCCTAAGTAACGACAAGATAAGTCAGAATGGTTGGCCATTTGTAAAATAAAACCTAGAGGTGTTTTTGAATTACATGAAAAAGGAGAAAATAAGAGAATTGAAAGTGAAGCGTTCAGGAAGATGTTTATAAAATAAATGCATGTGTTACATATGATGAGAATGAAGCTTTGAACAATCCAAATAATTAATATGTTGAAATTTTTACTAGAGAAGATGAGGAGGGCGAGAGATCTGAAGAGGAGCTTGAGTTTGATTCTAGTTTTTTAGAAAAAGAAAATGATGATAATTTTGATTTACAATTAAGTGACCATGATAGCGATTAATTTGTGTTTATAATAGAATATTATATGAATAAATCTATTATTGCATCAATAATATATTGTTATATATTCAATTTATATTGTTTTATTATTGTAATATTCAATAAAATGTGAATTTTAGGTTAAAAATATGCCACTAAAGAAAAAATAGGATATGATGTGACCAAGGTTAAGGTTACCATAATTTGGAGCTAGTCACTTTCCACATGAAGTATTACATGCTGCAGCTGCTACATATTCAGTTGTTGTACCTCCAGCTACTACACATCTAGATGAGGCATCACCTTCTATATCTACTATTGCACCATCCAGTAGCCCTACACCATCCACAACCTTTATACCGATAGAGATATCAAGGGTAAACGTTGCGGATAAAGAAGGTGACATCTAGTTTGGAGTTAAGGGAGTAGATGGAAGAACGTATATCATAATATTCAACAATTTGTGAGTGAAAATACATGCATGATAATACCATACGTTTATACTAAGGTTATAGATTTTAATTTGAAAAAGATCTAAAATTGCTTATATATTAAGTTGGTTTCGTCTAGAACGTGCTCAAGACACATGACATCAAAGTTCAAAGGAGAAAATTGATCTTGAAGGTTGTATATGGAAGAATGTCTCCCAGGCAAAAAAGGGCTTTTATTATCATAAGTTTCAGGTACAAAAAAAATATTCTTTTGTATTTTTTATCTAATTAATTTTATATTTTAACTAGATAAATATTGTAGGCTATAAGTACTTATAGCATGTTTTTCTTTTTTTTCAGAAAGAATTTTTTGGGATTCCAAATTTGACCCGGTAATTTATAAAGTATGGGAGAGGCAAGCTCATATATATTATAGAGACTTTTTTGGTTCGCTACATAAGACTGGTGTATGATCTCCATATATATCTGAAGAAATAAGGAGTCGTTGGCAACAATATTGGACATTACCTGAGGCAATGTTTATTTCAGAGTGCAATTTTGCCAATAAACATGGAGGACTGGGGGGAGAGAGTCTTCTCGTATGCATTGGAGGATTTATTACCCACCAGGAGCATGCAGAGAAGCTTGTAAGTATCTACATTTTACATTTATATTCTAATTTTTTTTACTTTGATGTATTTCAATTTAATTTGATGTGTGAATTTTGGAATGAAAATATATGTGTATTACGGAGAATGATAATGTTATAAATGTTTGGTGCCATATATGACTATGTTATTAAGTTGCTTTCTTTGTTCAACAGGGGGTAAATATCATAAAAATAGAGGAAACTCTACTGAAATGTTTTAAAATTGTAGTTCACTTATAACATTTTATTCTGATGCAAGAAAAATCTATAGGCAAGAAGACTACACCTTGTCAGCTCTTTTTGCACACCTACACTAAGAAGCATAATGGTGTGACCTTTATCAACACCCAATGAGAGAACTTAATGTATATGAAATTTATGCTTTAATATTAATTCTTAATAATTATCACTTATTAACATAAACATTGCCTCATAATAAGACCAAATATAAGAAAGCGTTCAACGACAGTCTCAACACTCTGAAACCATTGATGAAAGTCAGGTATATCTTGATGCAATAGGTGGTAGGGACTGTCATATAAGGATCTTTAATTTAGATTAATTTGCAAATACATGCTATTCGCAATCCTCCATGTCTGTTACAACTGTATCTAGTAGGCGGTCGACATCCAATGAGAGAGTTGTTTAGCTTGAGAGCATAGTACAGATGCTAGCAACTCAGTTGCAATAGTATATGGAGTATATATGTAACAGCCCGGACCAACCGTTCACAGAGATTGCCCGCTTTGGGCTTTGGCCCAACCAAGCCCTCACGGTTTTGCTCTTCCCGCACACTCGCTCGGAAAAATGCGTCTTATGAAGGAGAGGTTTCCATAGCCTTATAAGGCCTACTTCGTTCCCCTCTCCAATCGATATGGGAATCTAACATTCCACCCCCCTTGGAGGCCCAGCATCCTTGCTAGCCCACAGGCCTGGATTCACCCATTTGGAGGCCCAGCGTCCTTGCTGGCACACAAGCCTAGATCTACCCCCTTGGAGGCCCAGCGTCCTTACTGGCACATCGGCTCGGGTACTAGCTCTAATACCATTTGTAACAGCCTAGACCAACTCGCTCACAAATATTGTCCCCTTTGGGCCTTGGCCCAGCCAAGCCCTCACAGTTTTGCTCTTCTTGCACACTAATTTGGGAAAACATGTCTTTGAGAGAGAGGTATCCATAGCCTTATAAGGCCTACTTCGTTCCCCTCTCCAATCAATATGGAATCTAACATTTGGTATCAGAGCCAGTACCTGAATTAGTATGCCAGCAAGGACGCTGGGCCTCTAAGGGCGGTGGATCTAGGCTTATATGCCACCAAGAACGTTGGGCTTCTAAAGGGGTGAATCCAAGCCTGTGGGCTAGCAAGGATGCTGGGCCTCCAAGGGGGTGGAATGTTAGATTCCCATATCGATTAGAGAGGGGATGAAGTAGGCCTTATAAAGCTATAGAAACCTCTCACTCACAAGACGAGTTTTCCCGAGCAAGTGTGCGGGAAGAGCAAAACGATGAGGGCTTGGCTGGGCCAAGGCCCAAAGCGGACAATATTTGTGAGCGAGTGGTCCGGGCTATTACAAATTGTATCAGAGCCAGTACTTGAGCCGATGTGCCAGCAAGGATGTTGGGCCTCTAAGGGGGTGGATCCAGGCCTGTGTGCTAGCAAGGACGCTGGGCCTCTAAGGGGGTGGAATGTTAGATTCCTATATCGATTGGAGAGGGGAACGAAGTAGGCCTTATAATTCTATGGAAACCTCTCCCTTATAACACGCGTTTTTTCGAGCAAGTGTGCGGGAAGCGCAAAACTGTAAGGGCTTGGATGGGCCAAGGCCTAAAGCGAACAATATCTATGAACGGGTGGTCCAAGTTGTTACAAATGGTATCAGAGCCAGTACCCAAATCGGTATACCAGCAAAGACGCTGGGCCTCCAAGGGGGTGGATCCAGGCCTATGGGCCAGCGAGGACGCTGGGCCTTCAAGGGGTGGATCCAGGCCTGTGGGCTAGCGAGGACGATGGGCCTCCAAGGGGGTGAAATGTTAAATTCCCATATTGGTTGGAGAGGAGAATGAAGTACGCCTTAGAAAGGTATGGATATCTCTCCCTTAAAGACGCATTTTCCCCAGCGAGTGTGCGGACAATATATGAGAGCGGGTAGTCCAGGCCTGTTATAATATAACCTAGCTCCATAATAAGATTGTTGAGTTAAAGGGGAGGGACAACATCTAATCGCAGCAATGAGACAATCTGCCTTCACCAACTGCATAGCTTAGTTTTGCTACTCTCAAGTCATTTTGTATGAATTACATATTTATTGTTGTAGATAATAATTTTTTATTATCAATTAAGATAATTATTGCTTTATATTATCATTCAACTTACTGTCTAGATAAATTAAATGTAGAAAAAATTCAATATATTATCACCAGATAATTGTAGAAATTAAATATCAATCATAAGATTACCAATCAAAATTAAATTTACAACTTAAATGTATGAAAAATAAAAAACAATACCTGTAACAGCCCAGACCACCCGCTTACAGATATTGTCTGATTTGGGCCTTGGCCTAGCCAAGCCCTCACGGTTTTGCTCTTCCAGCACACCTGCTTGGGAAAACGAGTCTTTGAGGGAGACCCTTCTCTAATTGATATGGGAATCTAACATTGCACCCCTTTGGAGGCCCAGTGTCCTCGCTGGCATATAGGCCTGGATCCACCCCCTTGGAGGCCCAGCGTGCTTGCTGGCATACCGATCCCGGTACTATCTCTGATACCATTGTAACAGCCCGGACCACCCCTCTCACAGATATTGTCCGCTTAGGGACTTGGCCCAGCCAAGCCCTCATAGTTTTGCTCTTCCTGCACACTCACTCGAGAAAACGTGTCTTTGAGAGAGACGTATCCATAGCCTTACAAGGCCTACTTCATTTCACTCTCTAATCGATATGGGAATCTAACATTTCACCCCCTTGGAGGCACAATATCTTCGCTGGCACACAGGCTTGGATCCACCCCTTTGGAGGCCCAGCGTCTTTGCTGGCATACAGGCCTTTATCCACCCCACTTAGAAGCCCAAGTTCCTTTCTAGCACATCAGCTCGGGTACTATCTCTAATACTATTTGTAACATCCCGGACCACCCGCTCACAGATATTGTCCGTTTTGGGCCTTTATCCAGCCCTCACGGTTTTGCTCTTCCCGTACACTCGCTCAAGAAAACGTGTCTTTGAGGAAGAGATATCTATAGCCTTATAAGGCCTACTCTGTTCCCCTCTCCAATCAATATGGGAATCTAAGAGGAGAATGAAGTACGCCTTATAATGGTATGGATACCTCTCCCTCAAAGACGCATTTTCCAGAGCGAGTGTGCAGGAAAAGCAAAACCGTGAGGGGTTGGCTGGGCCAAGGTCCAAAGCGGACAATATCTGTAAGCAGGTAGTCCAGGCTGTTACAATATCGATGCATTTATCTACTGAATTATCATATATATTGGTAAACTTAGTATTAAATATACCGACAGAACGTTCTAAATAATTTACCGACGGAAAAACTTACCGTCGCTAAATTTTCTAATGAAACTTTAACAAATTGATCATCGTTAAATTTACCGACGGGACATAACTTACTGTCACTAAATGTTCTGACAAATTTTCAATACTTTGTCTGTCGATAATATTTATTGACGGACTTAAAATTCTGTCACTATATTTAGCAACGAAAAAAAATGTTCATCGATAGATTACTGAAGGAGTATTTCTATTATATCGCTGAAGATTACCGATGGCCATTTCTCCGATGACTCATATGGTCGGTAATTTTCGTCGGTAAAAAACCTTCACATTTTGTTGGTAATTTTCGTCACGAAACACCCATTTTCTTGTAATGAAATTATACTTAAAGATCATGAATTTTGATCACAATGTCAAATTTTCATCCAAGTTTGTGAGCCTTTGGTAAGAATACTTCGTCTAATTGATAATGATGAGAAGGTAACAATGAGTTATTTTTATATTGTTATAGAGAGGATAAAGGAAGCAATCACGGCCAATATGAAAATAGGTCTTCTTTACAATGAGATATGGGAAAGCAACTTTACTCTCTGTTGTTGCAAGGAAGGCATTTTTAAATCCTAAAGTCTATTTTGAGACTAAGTTTTACAAAGAAAGATGAAGTTAATAAGGGAATTCTATTAATTATTACAATATATATAAGATATATAAGATCTCCTAAGCTCACAAATGAAAGTTTATAAGGATCCTTTTAGTGATTTTGGGATGCCCATTGCTATTTGTCAAAGAGACACACTTAATCCAAATATATATTTTTCAGTTTTATTGCTTATTAAAAATTAATATCACTTTATTTTGCTTATAAGAATACTTTTATTGTCTTACAATTGCTTGGTTAGGTCAATTCGAAAGTGGTGTTCTAGAATTGCAAATGTTTGCAATTCGAATTTTAAGTCAATATATGAGTGCAATAGGGAGTGAAAGGAATTGAAGCACGTTTGAATTCACCAATTTAAAGAAAAAGAAAAGATTGGAACATAAAAATTAAGTGACTTGGGCCTTTGTTTGGTACAATTTAAAGCTTCAAGAAAGATACGTTATTAACATTATTAATTTGAATATAATTTCTTATAATTTCATAATAATTTAATTTTATTTGTTTATTAGGACTCTTAATAAAATAAATAATTTTGTAAATCTAATTTACCTTGACCATATCGATCTTTTAGTGGATTAGGTTTATGAGGAACTAAGTTTGATAGATGGGAGTGGCTTGGAAGATAATCTTGGAAGGAAAAGTATTGATATTGTCATTTGATGCAATGAATTTGAATGATGGTGATGATAAGGCTCCTCTCAATGATGAGGATTTTGTACAAAAATGAGAATTCAATGCATTTTGAGTTAATATTTAATTGAATGAAGTTTCGAGTTTTCAATTCTCTCTTCTTTTAATTTCATTTATATTTGATGTATATTTTAAATTCTATGTATGCAATATATATATAAAACTTTTAACTGTAAATATTTTTGTTTCAGGTTTCGCTTTTGGTTGACTATGTTTCTCGGCACGAACTCTTGTTGTAATTCTTATGGAGTCATAAAACTTTATTATTCTTTCTATTTAATGTTTTGATGTAATTATTGTTTATTATATGATGAAATTGTAACGTTTTAAGTATTTTATTATCCTTAATTTTATATTTGTATGATGATTAAACGATCTTTTTAATATTAATTGTGGTTATTGTTTATATATGAAATATGTGAGAAGTAATATCAGTAGAAATCAATAAATTATTGTTATTTCAAATTTCAATTATTATGATTTTTGGAGACAGAGTTGATGTAAAATTATAAATTATATAACACAATATATTAAGGGACTATTTTGTAATTTTAAAAAATTTAGGAACTATTTTATAATTTTTAAATTTTATCCAACATGTTACCTAGTATTAACTAGTATTAGTACAGTACCGTACTAGAACCAAATATAGTACTGGTATTGATATAGTATTTATAACATTGATAATATGGCATAGGCATATATAAGCTCAAATGACAACCTTGACATAAAATACAAACGAAAAGAAGCCTCCACTGTGCAGCTACTTGAATAAAAATATTATTACGCAAATGTTGGGTTCCTACAGTATTAATATAAACTGAACTATGAATGGAAAAGGAAAGATTCATATTGGCTTTTAAGATTTTTGCATTCTATCTATGGTAGTTAATATTCAACAATATTCTAATGAAAAAAAGTGGCAAATAGAGACCAAAAAAAGGACAAAGTTTAGGAGTTATCTTGCTTAGTCTAGTCTGACCCAGCCTATACTTCTCAACTCCTTTTCTCTTTGAATAAATTCCTTTTTCTCACTTTAGCGCCATTTGTTTTTTCTTTTGGTTCTAATTTGTTTCTTATCAGTGTCATCAAATGCAAAGGCCACAAAAATTAAACACTCGCTTTAGCAATTTTCTTCAATCTTACCTTAGTTAACTATTTCTTTATGTAACAAAACTCACATTTATTCTTGAAATTAATCGCTTAAAGATTAATTCTTAATAAACTTTATGAATTATAATTGTTTATATATTGTTTTGTGAAGATGTACAATGAATTTATACATGTTTTAAGATAAAGGGGATGTGTATGAGATAGAAACAAATTATTAAAAAATGAATAGTTGAGATATCTATCCCTAAAGTATAGAAGATGTTTTGAATACGTTATTAGCCCCCCAAAACTTACTAGGGTTGTGATAGTGAGCTTACCCTATAGTTGATAAAATATAGAGGATAATAATGCTTTAGTGAGAATATTAGCAATTTGATTGGATGAAGAGATATGTTTGATGTAGAGAGCCTTATTGGCAACCAAGTCCTAAACAAAATGAATATCAATATTGATATGCTTAGTATAAGTATGAGAGATTGGACTTGTAGCAAGGAAGGTAGCCCCAAAATTGTCACACCATAAAGTAGGTTTGAGAAAGGTTCGACAAGGAGAGATGTAATCCACCATAGTTTTGCAGTAGTGAGAACAAAATTCCTGTACTCAGTTTTAATACTAGATCTGGAAATAGTAGGTTATTTTTTGTCACTCCAAAAAATGAGATTAGGACTAAGAAAAATACAGTCCCTAGAAGTAAATCAACAACCATCATAACAGCTAGCCTAGTCAATAACACAATATGCTTGGATGGAAAGGGAAGTAATGTGGGTGAAGTGAAGGCCAGGGGTGGTAGTGGAGAGAAGGTACTGTAAAATTCATTTGATGATAGTTTAGTGAATACAAGTAGGACAATGGAGAAATTGAGAAATTTTTTTGACAACACACTAAATGTTAGGATGAGTAAGACAAAGATATTAAAGGGCATTGATAGTGCTTCGATATTTAGTGGGATTAGAAATGGGATGACCATGACTTTTGGATAAGAGAATGAAAGGTGTAAGTGGAGTGGTAGTATATTTACGGGTATTAAGATATTTACGGTGAAGAAGATCTTTAGTGTATTGAGTTTGGGTAAGGAAAAGGCCATTAGGGATGGGTAGAGCTTTAATGTTAAAGAAGTGATGAAGAGGACTAAGATCTTTAACAGAGAAGGTGATATTAAGGTCATGAATGAAAAGTGATGAATGAAGCAGAACTAGTGACCAAGATGTCATTAATGTAGACCAAGACATAAGTTGTATGAGATGGACTGATATGAATAAAAAGGGAAGTGTTAGATTTGGTAATAGTAAAATAGAGATCATGAAGTTTCTAACTTAGGCAATGAAAATAAACATATGGAGCCTGTTTAAGGCCATAAAGAGCCTTTTGTATGTGATAGACATAAGAGAGGTTGTGAGGATCAATAAAATCAGAAGGTTAAGACATAAACTGTTGGCCCCCTAAATTTTTTTCTTGAGGAACAAGCATGATTTAAATAAATTATGAGGTCCTTAAGGGATTATTTTGTGGAGTTAATCACTATGTTAATGTTAGTAAGATTTTATGACATAGGTTAATTG
>JAOQMS010050629.1:0-29810 GCA_027563885.1 Erythroxylum longipes | reverse complement strand
TGAATGATCAGTGTTAAGTGATGTGTTAAGTGATGTGACATGCCACCCTCGCGGGGCACGGATTCGGATATCACTGTTGATATCGGGTTCAGGTTTTAAGGGAGTGGGGTGTTACATTTACGGATTGATAGGTTGGTCCTAACTGGAAGCGTTGATTTGTTGGGCAAACCCAAGGTCAACGTGAATAGAGGCGAAGTTGGGTAGTATACATGGGATGTATATGTATCAAGAGTTGATAACCCAATAAATGTGCTAAATCAACAATTGATGGCATAAGTCGATAGTTGCATAATTAATTGCAATTTTGTATGAATGATACCTACCCATTGACCTAAAGTGGCTTGTTCGGCAAACCCAAGGTTCTTAATGATATTCGATGTCAACCTATTACGAAAATTATAATTTTTCTCGAATTTATAGTGAGAGCTATGGATTCGGATAAAATATTAGGACCTATAAGGCATGTGATTAAAGTCCTTATCAATATGCATTTATGTACATTCTAATACTCTTTCTCATTCTTCTAGGTTATTAAATCACCATGATGTCTTCATCCAGTGTGAACTTATGCTCTCTACTTGACTCCAACAAACTCACAGGACCAAACTTCTTAGATATGCTACGACATTTGAGAATTGTTCCAAATTTGAGAAACTAGGATATGTCCTAGATGAGCCACTTCCCGATCCCTCTACTAGCAATGCCTCTGATGAGGATCAAAAGGCTTACAAGAAGCTACTGGATGATAGTGAGCTGGATAGCTATATTATACTAGCCTCTATGTCATCAGAACTACAAAAGCAGCATGAGGCTATGGATGCTCATACCATAGTTTACCATTTAAGGGAACTGTTTGATGAGCAAGCTCGGTCTGAAAGGTTCGAGACCTCAAGGTTGCTCTTTCACTCTAAGATGGCTGAGGGATCGTCTTCAGTGAAGTATGTGCTAAAGATGAATGGATACATTAAGAGGTTAGCCAATTTGGGTTTCATAATGGATTATGAATTAAGTATAGACTTAATTCTAACTGGTTTGACCAATAGTTATTCACAGTTTGTGCTTAATTATCGGATGAACTAAATATCCACTTCGATACCTGAGCTGATTAATCTACGTAATACAATTTAGCAAATTGACAGGAAGGTGATAGATAAATTACCTTTTAAAGGAAAAGGTGAACGAGAGAATGGGTTATTAAACCTAATACATTATGATGTATGTGGTCTGATGTCCATTCATGCCAGAGGTGGTTTTATATACTTCATTACTTTTGTCGATGATTATTCAAGATATGGGTATGTGTATCTGATGAGATACAAGTCTGAAGTATTTGAAATGTTCAAACAATTCAGACATGAAGTAGAGAAACAATTTGGAAAAAGTGTTAAGACACTTTGACCAGATTGAGGTAATGAATACTTGAACGAGGAGTTCTAAGTTATCTCAGGGATAAGGGGATTGTATCCAGTGACTCCACCTTACACACCATAATATAAGGGTGTGGCTGAAAGGAAAAACCGAACCTTGTTAGATATGGTAAGGTTAATGATAGGCTTAGCAGATCTACCGAAATCCTTTTGGAGTTATGCACTCGAGACTGCTATTTATGTGATAAATAGAGTCCCTTCAAAAGCAGTTGATGTTACTAACAAAAAACCCTATCATTTACATATGAAAGTTTGGGGTTATCCGGCTTACGTGAAGCAGATTCAATCAAACAAGCTTGAAGTGAAATATGATAAATGTCTATTTGTAGGATATCCTAAGGAAACAATTGGATATCAGTTTTATATTGCTTTAGAGCAAAAGGTGTTTGTCTCAAAACATGTTGTTTTTTTAGAGAAAGATTTTCTTCTAATGGATGACAGCGGGAGTAAAGTTGAACTTGCTAAAGTTCATGATGCTCAAACAGATGCAAATCAACTGCCTGAACTTGAGATTGTTATTCATGGAGACGAGACAATAGTTAAACCTTCTGACACATAAAATGTTCATAGGTCAAGTAGGATACGTAATGTTCCAAAGAGATATGGATTTCTTGTAAGTGAACATAATGACATATTGTTTATAGAGGACAATGAGCTTACAACCTATGAAGAGGCTTTGAAGAGTTTAGAATCTAAAAAATGGCTTCAAGCTACGAGGTCCAAAACGGATTCCATATTTGAAAACCAAGTTTAGAATTTGGTTAAACCACCTGAAGGGCTAAAACTCAAAGGGGACAAATGGATTTTCAGAAGAAAATCGACATGGATGGTAATGTGATTACCTATAAAGGGAGACTAGTCACTAAAGGTTATCATCAAAGACAAGGCGTTGACTATGATGAGACTTTTAGCCCCGTAGCCATGCTTAAATCCATTAGAATACTCCTAGACATTGATGCTCATTATGATTATGAGATATGGCAAATGGATGTGAAGACGACTTTTTCCTGAATGGAAACCTAGCTGAGGATGCGCATATGATACAACATGAGGGCTTCATATCCAAAGATGGCAAAAAGGTATCTAAGAGTCAGATGTCTGATTTGATGCAAAAATTAAAGAGTTTGGTTTCTCACAAAATCTGGATGAACCTCATGTGTACAAGAAGGTTAGTGGGAGTGCTATCATATTCCTTGTGTTATATGTGGAAGACATATTACTAATAGGAAATAATGTCTCAAGTTTACAATCTGTCAAAATTTGGTTGTCATAGAATTTCTCTAAAGACCTTGGAGAAGCAACTTATATATTGGGAATAAAGATTTATAGAGATAAATCAAGGAAGTTGTTTGGTCCTTCACGGTCTACATATATAGAGAAAGTGCTAAAAAGGTTTAGCATGGAGTAGTCTAAGAGAGGGTTTCTTCCCATAACTCATGGGATAAAAATCTAGAAATCTATGTATCCTAAGACGCAAGATAAGAGGACTCGCATGAGTTTAATCTCATATGCTTCGACAATATTATCATTCATATATGCTATGTTATATATAAGACCTGATATATCATATGTTCTAAATGTTACGAGCAAATATTAATCGGATCCTGGTAAGTGTCATTGGGTGGCCGTCAAGAATATCCTAAAGTATTTGAGAAGGATGAAGGATATATTCTTAGTATATGGAGATGGAGATCTCGTAGTGAGTGAGAAAACAGATGCCAGTTTTTAATCTGACCAGGATGACTCCAAATCCAAGTTAGGTTACGTTTTCACACTGAATGGTAGAGCAATCAATTGAAAGAGTTCCCAACAAAAGAAGACTGCAGATTCAACGATCGAGTTATAGTACATTGTAACTGCAGAAGTGACAAGAGAAACTGTTTGGATCAAGAAGTTTGTTATGAAACTTAGGGTGGTTCCAAGCATTATAGACCAGATACTGTTGTATTGTGACAATAATGGGGCCATTGCTCAAGCCAAAGAACCAAGGTCTTATCAGAGCTCCAAACACGTATTCAAGCAATATCACCTTATCAGGGAGATCATTGATAGAGGTGAGGTGAAGATAGAGAGAGTGCCCTCAAATCAGAACATCACTAATCCTTTGACTAAGCCACTTCCTCAAATCAGATTTGATTCTAGTGTACTCGCCTATGGTTTTAGATACAAAGGTGACTGGCTTTAGTGCAAGTGGGAGATTGTTAGAGTAGTGCTCTAAAGGCAATCACCTTTAGCACTTTTGTACAAACTTTATTTTTGATTAATAAAGCGAAATGCAATTTTCATTAATTTGGTGTTCATTTATCTATGAATTAATATCTATCTTAAATTGAATTAATGAAGTCCATGATACGAAACATAGCATAAAGAAAATCATGTTGAGACCATGATAATGAGATTCCTATCATTTACAATTATGTTAGTATCTAAATTATCCTTATTCATAGGATTAATGAGACAGGACATTGTTAATCCGGATAGACTAGCACATTTTATACTCCTTGATTTGATCAAGTAGTGGATCCTATAAACTATAAGCATGAGATGTTTAAAGTTAACATGTGGATGCTTACTAAGTAAAAGTAGTAAGTACATTGGATGACCTACTATGAGATTATCATATGAATGATCTATCAAATGTTAGTGATTAATCTCATCATAGCAATAGTGCATATATCCTTAAACTTGAGTTACTCAAGAATATCTTAGATATTGATCCTATGCTTTGACATTCCTCCTTGTTGCCTCAAGATGAGGTTTCTCATGGGGTGGTGATTGGGTACAGTTATTGGTATTAAAAGATAATTGGGTAGCCAATAAAGGATTCACCACTCCTGATAGAAGGAGATGATACCCACGACCTCTTATTGGGGTCATCACTCGGGAGTCTCTAGCTAGAGTAGTTATGTGTCATAAAAAGAGTCTTTAATGACACATAGAGTAATAAGATCCCCAGGACAAGAACTAACATTACATGGACCAGATGTGACATAGTCAGTCTAGTGGGAGTTGACACATAGCCAATACTCCAAACTAAGTAGAGTATAGGATGGTGAAGGGACAAATTGCATGGTAATTGTCTATGGAAAGGTTTGTAAGTCAGATAATTAACTATCGAAGAGTTCTTGTGTTAATTCACTTGTGTTTTAGGGATTACTTTCGAACTATTTTGTTAAAACTCCTATTTTATTGAACTGAATGAAACTGTCTTTGATGATTATTGATTTTATTTCTATTTTGCAATAAATCAAGAGAGTGAGTAAGATTATTTGTGTAGGATTGTACAACAAGAATTGACAACCTATAAACTTGCAATCATCATGTTAATTGATTAGTCAAAAGAGAGATCTTGGCGATGATTGAGTAGGTTGAGAGATCGTTCAATCAATTTCATTTAATTTGGTTAGGGACAACTAATTACACCTTGAGAGAGGGTAGTTAATACATTCGAAAATCTTAGGTGAGACACAATTCGATTAATAAAATAGGAGGGAGATAAAATAGGGAGAAAGTAATCTCTAGTCTTTAGATCTTTGAATTCTAATTTTCTGTACTTTGGTATTATCCATTGCTTTTTGTCACTCTTTCAATTTTAATTTTAATTTTCAAATTATTTCAATTAAATAATTTCATTTCTTAAACAAAGTTAATCTGAATTAAGTGGTGTATGGGTATCAATCCCTATAGGATCAATATCCGCTTTTCAACTACAAGTTATGACCCATACACTTGCGATTTTTTAGCGTAAAACGAGTATATTGTTTTTGCATTTAACAAGTTTTTGGCACCGTTACTGGGGATTGATTTTTTATCATCTTTTTTAATTTAGATTATGTTGATTTAATAATTTTTGATAATTTTTCTTGTGTATTTCCAAGTGCATGAACACAAGGATCACGCGAAGAACAAACGAAGTTAGTGAAGACGAATTTCCCAACATCAAGAGACACGAAAGAGAATTAAGAAGGGCAAAGTGTCTAAATTTTTCACAACAAGATATGGCTGAAGAAGGAGAACAAGTAGGACTTGAAAGGACACTGATGGATTTCATAAGGCTAGGATTTAGTCCTCAAGGAGTGGTGAGACCAGTGGTTTAAGCGAATAATTTCGAGATAAAGCCGACACTTCTCAACATTTTGCAGAACAATATGCAGTTCTACAAGCTATCCAACAAGGATCTGAATGCCCACATTGCAAACTTTTTAGAGATCTACAATACTTTCTGATTCAACGGAATGTCCAACAATGTGTTGAAGCTGAGGTTTTTTCTTTTATGTTGAAAGATCGAGTGAAGGCGTGTTACAACTTGCCGAATTCAGGACAGATTACGACTTGGGAGCAGCTTGCCCAAGCATTTATCGCGAAGCATTTCCCATTAACAAATACTATGAGGATGATTAAGGAAATCACAAATTTCCAGTAGAATGATGGAGAATCTCTTTATGAAGCTTGGGAGAGATTTAAAGAATTGCAAAGAAGTTGTCCTCATCACAACCTTCCAAGGGAGTTCCTGCTACAGACGTTCTACAATGGAGTGAATCCAAGAATGAGAGGAACAATTGATGCAGTAGTTGGAGGTTTATTAATAAGGAAGACTGTGGAAGCATCTTATGATCTTTTGGAGGAGTTGGTGAGTAACAGTTGTATGTGGTCGAGTGAGAGGAGCAGATAGGGGCAGAAAGATTAAAAAGGTATGATACCCATTGACTCTGTTATTGCTTTGCAGGCTTAAATTACGGCTCTTACGAAGCAGCTGGGCAACATGTAAGCAGCATCCTCCTCTACAGTGAAGGCAATATAAGTGCAATGTGAGATTTGTGGGTAGAACAATCACAACTCAGCAAAGTGTTTTCTATTGGGAATCGTAGGTACTGAACAAGTAAGTTATCTGGGCCAGCCAAAAACAAGTAACAACCTATACTCCAATACTTATAATCTGGGATGGAAAAACCATCCAAATTTCTCTTATAGTAATAACAATGCAGGTAGCCAAGCAAGACCACAAGGACCTTCGAGATTCTAACAAGATCAAATTGGAGAAATGAAAAGTAAAATTGACAAGATGATGGAAGTGCTAAGGTCCAAACTGGCAGCTCAAAAAGAGAATCAGAAGAGGATGTTTGCAAGCCAGGAGGAAAGTCAAAAGAGGATGGGAACAAAGTTTGACAAGATCGTGAAGAACCATGCATCATCGATCCACAATGTGGAGGTTCAGGTAGGTCAACTCGCTAATGCTTTATCTTCTAGAATTGCAGGTAGCCTACCGAGAACACCAAAGTTAACCCTAAGGAAAGAATCATGGTCATCACTCGGATAGAGAAAAAGTAAAGTGAACATGAGGAGAAAGATAGAGATAAGAGAAAAGGACAAACAGTTTTGGAAGTCCTTCCAAGTGAACTAGTAAGCGAGCTGATCAGGGAACTTCAACTTGGACTTCCACATTAGATTTTTGCTCAGTGGAAGTCATCTTCAAGTGGAGCAGCGAGGCTTTCTGAGGAGGTTGAGTCAAGCAAGATGACAGATATAACAAATCAACTTTAAACAAAGCTCACATTAAAGGAATCGATGAAGAAAGACGTCAAAGATCACATATCAGAAGGAGGTCCACACATAACACAAAAAAAAGAAGACCCAGGGGATTTTTTCATTCCAAGGGATTTTTTAATTCTATGCAATAGAGTTAAGATAGCTAGAGCATTTGCGATTTTGGGAGTTGGTATCAACATGATTCCCTACACGTTTATCCAGAAGTTGGGTTTACGAGAGCCAGAACCCACTAAGATATTGGTGAAAATGACCAACAGAAAAATACACCAGTCGAAGGGGATCATCAAGAATGTGTAGATATATATTGATAAATTTATTTTCCCCGTAGACTTCTACGTACTGGATATTGGAGAAAATGAAGAAACTCTTATGGTTCTTGGGCGACTGTTTCTGACTACCTCTCGTCCGATTATTGATGTGGATGGGGGAGAATTAACACTGAGAGTTGAAAAGAAGAAATTAACTTTCAAGGTGTCCAAGAAAGACTATCGTTCTCCTTTACCCTTAATGGACATTAAGGAACCTGAATCTTAAGGAGGATGGGAAGATATTGAGGTCATGGGAATGCATTCAGTAAGAAACGGTTGCACAGGAGAAGGCGTAGGAAGGAAAACAACAAAAAAGGTGGAGTCCATATATGGTTCTTTAGTTAGGATCATGTTTGAATTAAGCTTGATTGATGTTAATTTGGTTTTTGTTTGAATTTCAACTTGTTTTATTTTGGAAATTCTTGTTGATAATATTAATTTGATGTGTTTACAGGTTGTAGGATAATGGAGAACTGATACTAAGCTTGGAAGAAGGTTTAGAAGTGGAATTTCACTCTCTTAAATACGAATTTCACTCTCTTTCTCTTATTTTTGCAAATTTTCTTCTTACAATGGCACCAAAGAAGATGATGGCTTCGAAAGCAATTGATGAACTGTGCTTTCAAGTTTCTGGTGAAGGTAAGCTCGATTTAGCGGCAGCTTATTGTTCTCCATTTTCAATTTCTTCAGAGGAAGAAGGTACACATTTTCGAGACCTTAGGAATAGAGAATTAGTCACTCCTAGGTATTTTGATTTTGAATTGTTAGAAACCATAGGAGTGCGGCAAACAATTAAGCGATTAGCTGCAAACATATGTTAGAATAGGTTCATTAGGTGTGACGTGATCATAGAGTTTTTCACTACAGTCCGATTTAACCCTCAAATAGATGTTTTCTGGTTTAGGTTATTCAACAACATTTGTAAATTGGGTTATACTGTCATGCGTGGTCTTTTTGAAAAACATTAAATTTTTAGATGATCATGATTATTTTTATTTAGATGATTACTGGAAAACTTTGACGGGGGAAGAAAATTTTGACTCTAGGAATGCACCGAATTCTTTAATCTGTAATGCTGAGCATTTACTTTTGTACGAATTTATCTGTTTAACTGTGTTTAATAAAACTGAAAGTAACAAATGCTCAGCCAAAAAACTTTTCTTTTTGTGGTGCATGGATCGAAAAATTCTAAAAGAGGATTGAAAAATTCAAATTAACACGCCTTTTAGAATTTTTCGATCAATAATGAGTATTGTAAATAAAAAGAGTTCATATTTTGGCATGTCTTATATTTTTACTTCTTTAGCTCTATTTTATAATCTTTATGTGGAAGATGTGCACACAATGCCATTTGATATGTTTATATTTGAGGCACTCTGAGATTTTGGAGTTCTATTTTATGGAACTCCAAAACCCTTAGACGTGTACTGCAGTGAGGAACAAGAGGTGCACCAATACAGTTGCTTCTCGACCTCCACATCCTGAGCAGTGTTAGAGCCAGAAGAAGAAGCAGCGGAAGAGGAACTGAGTGCACTAGCAGAGGCCGACCGATTTCAACAAATCCTCGATCAGATAGCCTTCAACTACCAGTAAATGACTTCCCAAATCAATGAACTAGTCACCCAAATGTGGCAAGTCCACAAGGAGTAGTGTAGCTTAAAGAACAGGTTCTTCAAATTCTGTTAGAGGAACAACTTTGAAGCTCCTTCGCCAACACTGTCACCACCATCATCTCAATAAGCTTTTCTTACCCCTTTTACTTTTAATTTGTTTCATTTTCTTTTGTTTGGTTTCATGTCATTTTCTTTTGTTTGGTTTGATGTCATTTGTTTTTTTCAATTTATTTTGTTTGGTTTGATGTCATTTTCCTTTATTTGGTGGTTGACTTGTTACATTGAGGACAATGTGACCTATAAGTGTGAGGAGGTGACATTGACTTTCTCAATTGTATTATTGGCATTTTGTTAAATAGGATGTATGTTTAGGGATATCATGTCCTTTATGTCAGCAATGGAACCGCACTTGAATCATTTTGATGAATATTACCATGAGATTCTGTCATGCTAGTTGGAATTAGATTGAATGCATGCTCAAACTCAGATTAGGCTGCTTAAGTAGAAAGTGAGCCATATGGAGTGATGAAAAGTAAGTGGTTACATAAGCTTATTCGCAAATTGACATTTGAGCAATGAGGTAGTGTAGAGATGTATAATGAGTTTTCATTTGAGCCAATGTGAGGATTGAGCCCATATGACTCCATCCATAGTCATTCTATTTCTTTGTTGAATGATACTTTCTTAGTTTATTACCTTTAGAACTTGCTTTGAATCAATTTGAGTCTACTGGATGCATGCTTAATAGAGATGATTAAGGTCTTTTTTCTTTTAACCCTTGGCTTAAATGACCTACCCTTTGATTATCCCTTGTTACCCCCATTAAGCCTTAACCTTTTGTTTCTAGAAAACACCTGAAGTTTTAAAACCTTAAACCCTATTAACCTACCCATTCACAAGCTTAGCAGAGTATTAAGTAATACATTAGTTGGGATCATTGTGAAAATCTTTATCGAGATGAGTTGAGTATAGTTTTGCCTATGGATTACAGTGTATATAGCTGCTATTATTTTCATAGTTTCTTCCATGTACTGAAAGAAAGAAGAAAAAAAGTTGAAAAGAAACAAAAGAAAGGAAAAGAAAAAGGAAGAACAATTTAGTAGCATCAAAAAGTGCAGAATATTAGTTATATTTGTATATCTCGGAGTTATATTTTGTTATCCTTTTTTATCCACTTTTTACTTTACGAATGCTTATGTTAACCTTTTTTCGTCTTTACCCACCTCAACCCATACCACATTACAACCCTAAACAAGTCCTTTTGATCTATTTATGCATGCCATCATTGTAGAGGATAATTGGTGTATTAGAAAGACTATGGTAATATAGTTTCCTATAAGAAGTTTGAGCGAAACACTAACCATCAAACACTTGAGAGAAAGGAGTGAAAACCGTGAGGAAGATTCATTTTGCATCTATACTTATCTTGGAGTGATGGTGCAATTGTTGATTTTGTTTATGTATACCAATGAAAAAGTAGTCATGATATGTGTAGTAACTTAATATTTGAGTTGGATTAAATTGGAGAGATTGTATGCTTTGATCTTTGTGAAAATGAAATGATAGAATTGATTGGTTCTATTTATGTTGCTTGAGGACAAGCAAAGATTTAAGTGTGGGGATGTTGATAGTTGTGTATTAGTCTATGTTTTTCTAAGTAATTGGTATGTGTTTCTTGTATAATTGTTGATTATTGTTGTAGTTTAGGATTCATTTTTTATGTTTTTATTTAGTTTGATTTACATTGTTGTTTTTTTATGTTTGATATTAATTTAGGGTCAGAATTGATTATTTTTATGTAGGAAGGAAGATTAAGCAAAGTGGAGATTGAGCTAGAGATCAAAGAGGAGAAGAGACTAGGAAACTTTCTGTTGCCAATTCCCATGACCGTAGGGATCATGCCAATTCCCACGATCGTGAGAATTATAATCCAAGATATTATGTGGGGCTTCATTAAACTTATTTTGGACTATTAAAGGAGAATTAAGCCTCCATGTTTAAGGGAGATGAAAACCCTTTTGTAGAAAGAGCCTCCTTGGGTGAAGAACATAAGTTTTGTGTCTTGAGGAAGGATTGAAGTTAAGGATTATCATCAAGATTGGGGAAAATGGCACATCAACATCAAAATTTCCATATTTTGGCAAAGAAGAGAAGAAGTTTCCTTTATTCAATTTTCTGTGTTTTTCTTTCTTCTAATCTTTTTAAGATGGATTATTTGTGTGTTGATGATATTATGGAGACCATGAGTGGCTGACTTAGTTTTAGGGATTGCTTTCGAACTATTTTGTTAAAACTCATATTTTATTGAATTGAATGAAAGTGTCTTTGATGATTGTTGATTTTATTTCTATCTTGCAATAAATCCAAAGGGTGAGTAAGATTGTTTATGCAGGATTGTACAACGAGAGTTGGCAACCTATAGACTTGCAATCATCACATTAATTAATTAGTCAGAAGAGAGATCTCGGCGAATTCAATTGATCACCCATAGGATAGTTTAATAACTAGTTGAATTGGTGGAGTTATTGGGTAGGTTAAGAGATCATTTAGTCGATTCCATTTAATTTGGTTAGAGACAATTAATTACGTCTTGAGAGAGGGTAGTTAATACATTTGAAAATCTTATGGGAGACACGATTCAATTAATAAAATAGGAGGGAGACAAAATAGGGAGAAAGTAATCTCTAGTCTTTAGATCTTTGAATTCTAATTTTCTATACTGTGGTATTGTCTATTTCTTTTTGTTAGCCTTTCAATTTTAATTTTAATTTTCAGATTATTTCAATTATACAATTTCGTTTCTTAAACAAAGTTTATTTGAATTAAGTGGCGTTTTGTCATCAATCCCTATGAGATTAATATCTGCTTTTCAACTACAAGTCACGACCCATACGCTTGCAATTTTTTAATGTAAAATGAGTAGATTATTTTTGCATTGAAAAGAAGGACAGTAAGGCTATGATGCTGGTGGACTCTGATTCTAGTTCTTACAAGAGGAACCAAAAGAAGAAGAAGAAGTCCAAGAAGCTAGTAGGAGGTATAGGCAAGAAAAAGACAAAGGACAATACACCAAAGGGAATATGCTTCCATTGCAACAAGGAAAGGCATTGGAAGAAGAATTGTAAAGCCTATCTGGAGTCGTTGAAGCAGAAGAAGGCATTAGGTGCTCCACTTTCTACTTCAAGTATGTTATTTATCATTAAGTTAATACTATTTCTGATCATAACATTTGAGTATTAGATACCAAATATAGCTCACACATATGTGTTGATATGCAAGGTCTCAGGGATAGTAAACAGCTTAAGAAGCGAGAGATGGACCTATGTGTGGGAAATGGAGCAAGAGTTATTGCTTTAGCTGTAGGAAACTATGTTTTGTATATTCCTAATGGACTAGAGTTAATTTTGGATAATTGTTATTATGTACCCGCTATGACAAAGAACATTGTATCTGTTTCATATCTTAATAAAATGGGATTTCATTTAATTTTTTTAGCAATGGTTGTTCAATTAAGTTAAATGAAATGTTGTATGTCACTGCTACATTTTGCCATGGTATTTACATCATTAGATCTGTGCAATCTAATTTTAAATATCAATGACAATAAAAGAAAAAAAACGGGATAACTTAAAATCATCTTACTTATGGCATAGTTGACTTGGCCAAATAAGTGAGAGACGCATATCTATGCTATGCAGGAGTGGTAGCTTAGGGTTATTTGATTGTGAATCATATGACATATGTCAATCTTGCTTGTTAGAAAAGATAGATAAATTCACTTTTAAAGGAAAAGATAAACGAGCGAATGGGTTATTAAACCTAGTACATTATGATGTATGTGGTCTGATGTCCATTCATGCCAGAGGTGGTTTTATATACTTCATTACTTTTGTCAATGATTATTCAAGATATGGGTATGTGTATCTAATGAGATATAAGTATAAAGTTTGAAATGTTCAAACAATTCAGACATGAAGTAAAGAAACAACTTGGTAAAAGTGTCAAGACACTTCGATTAGATTGAGGTAGTGAATACTTGAACAAGGAGTTCTAAGTTATCTCAGGGATAAGGGGATTGTATCCAGTGACTCCACCTTATACACCGTAATATAATGGTGTGGATGAAAGGAGAAACCGAACCTTGTTAGACATGGTAAGGTCAACGATAGGCTTAGCAGATCTACTAAAATCCTTTTGGAGTTATG
Organism: Erythroxylum longipes; assembly: GCA_027563885.1. Taxonomy (NCBI): domain Eukaryota; kingdom Viridiplantae; phylum Streptophyta; class Magnoliopsida; order Malpighiales; family Erythroxylaceae; genus Erythroxylum; species Erythroxylum longipes. The sequence goes on along the minus strand of JAOQMS010050629.1, from coordinate 16,710 downwards.
CACTCAAGACTTCTATTTATGTGATAAACAGAGTCCCTTCAAAAGTAGATGATGTTACTCCATATGAGATATGGACTAACAAAAAACCCTATCTTTCACATATGAAAGTTTGGGGTTATCCAGCTTATGTGAAGCAGATTCAATCAAACAAACTTGAAGCAAAATCTTATAAATGTTTGTTTATAGGATATCCTAAGGAAACAATTGGATATCAGTTTTATATTGCTTTAAAGCAAAAGGTGTTTGTCTTAAAACATGTTGGCCTGTTTAAGAAAGAGTTTCTTCTAATGGAAGACAGCAGGAGCAAAGTTGAACTTGTTGAAGTTCATGATGCTCAAATAGACGTAAATCAACTGCCTGAACTTGATATTGTTGTTCATGGAGATGAGACAATAGTTAAACCTTCTGACACACAAAATGTTCATAAGTCAAGTAGGATACGTAGTGTTCCAGAGAGATATGGATTTCTTATAAGTTAACATAATGATGTATTGTTCATAGAGGACAATGAGCCTACAACCTATGAAGAGGCTCTAAAGAGTTCAGAATCTGAAAAATGGCTTCAAGCTATGAGGTCCAAAGATTCCATGTTTGAAAACCAAGTTTAGACTTTGGTTGAACCACTCAAAGGGCTAAAACCCAAATAGGAAAAATGGATTTTCAAGAAGAAAATTAACATGGATGGTAATGTGATTTCCTATAAAGGGAGACTAGTCACTAAAGGTTATCGTCAAAGACAAGGCGTTAACTATGATGAGACTTTTAGCCCCGTAGCCATGCTTAAATCCATTATAATACTCCTAGACACTAATGCTCATTATGATTATGATATATGGCAAATGGATGTGAAGACGACTTTATTGAATGGAAACCTAGCTGAGGATGTGCATATGATACGACATAAGGGCTTCATATCCAAAGATGACAAAAGCGTATGCAAGCTTTAGAAATCCATTTATGGATTGAAGCAAGGATCTAAGAGTCAGAACGTCTGATTTGATGCGAAAATTAAAGAGTTTGGTTTCTCACAAAATCTGGATGAACCTTATGTGTACAAGAAGGTTCGTGGGAGTGCTATCATATTCCTTATGTTATATGTGGATGACATATTACTAATAGGAAATAATGTCTCAAGTTTGCAATCTATCAAAATTTGGTTGTCATATAATTTCTCCATGAAAGACCTTGGAGAAGCAAGTTATATATTGAGAATAAAGATTTATAGAGATAAATCAAGGAAGTTGCTTGGTCTTTCACGGTTTACATATATAGATAAAGTGCTAAAGAGGTTTAACATGGAGTAGTCTAAGAGAGGGTTTCTTCCCATAACTCATGGGATAAAAATCTAGAAATCTATATATCCCAAGACGCAAGATAAGAGGACTCGTATAAGTTTAATCTTGTATGCTTCGGTAATATGATCAATTATGTATGCTATGTTATGTACAAGACCTAATATATCATATGTTCTGAGTGTTATAAGTAGATATCAATCAAATTCTGGTGAGTGTCACTAGGTGGCCGTCAAGAATATCCTAAAGTATTTGAGAAGGACGAAGGATGTATTCTTAGTATATGGAGATGGAGATCTTGTAATGAGCGGGCAAACAAATGCCAATTTTTAATCTGACCAGGATGACTCCAAATCCCAGTTAGGTTACATTTTCACACTGAATGGTGGAGCAATCAATTCAAAGAGTTCCTAACAAGAGATAATTAAAGATTCAACGACCGAGTCAGAGTATATTGTAGTCGCGAAAGCGATTAAAAAAGCTGTTTGGATCAAGAAGTTTGTTATGAAACTTGGAGTGGTTCTAAGCATTATAGACCTGATACTATTGTATTGTGATAGTAATGGGGCTATTGCTCAAGCCAAAGAACTAAGGTCTCATTAGAGGTCCAAACACGTACTCAGGAGATATCACCTTATCAGGGAGATCATTGATAAAGGTGATGTGAAGATAGAGAAAGTGCCTATAGATCAAAAAATCGTTGATCCTTTGACTAAGTCACTTCCTCAAATCAGATTTGATTCTAGTGTACTCGCCTATGGTATTAGATACAAAGGCAATTGACTTTAGTGCAAGTGAGAGATTGTTAGAGTAGTGCTTTAAAGGCAATCACCTTTAGTACTTTTGTACAAACTTTATTTTGATTAATAAAGCGAAAGGCAATTTTCATTAATTTAGTGTTCATTTATCTATGAATTAATATCTACCTTAAATTGAATTAATGAAGTCCATGATACAAAATATAGCATAAAGGAAATCATGATGAGACCATGATAATAAGATTCCTATCATGTGCAATTATGTTAGTATCTAAATTATCCTTAGTCATAGGATTAATGAGACAGGACATTGTTAATCCGGATAGACTAGCACATTTTATACTCCTTGATGTGATCAAGCAGTGGATCTTATAAACTGTAAGCATGAGATGTTTAGAATTAACATGTGGATGCTTACTAAGTAAAAGTAGTAAGTACATTGGATGACCTGCTATGAAATTATCATATGAATGATCTATAAAATGTTAATGATTAATCTCGTCATAGCAATAATGTAAATATCCTTAGACTTAAGGTACTCAAGAATATCTTAGATACTGATCCTATGCTTTGACACTATTCCTTTTTGCCTGAAGATGAGGTCGCTCATAGGGTAGTGATTAGGTACAGTTATTAGTATTAAAAAGTAATTTAGTAGCCAATAAAGGATTCACCACTCCTGATAAAAGGAGATGATCCCACGGCCTCTTGTAGGGGTCATTACTCAGGAGTCTTTGGCTAGAGTAGTTATATGTCATGAAGAGAGTCTTCAATGACACATAGAGTAATAAGATCCCCAGCACAAGAACTAACATCACTTGGACTAGATGTGACATAGTCAGTCTAGTGGGAGTTGACACATAGCCAATACTCCGAACTAAGTAGGGTATAGGATGGTGAAGGGACAAATTGCACGGTAATTGTCTATGGAAAGGTTTCTAAGTTAGATAATTAACTATCGAAGAGTTCGTGTGTTAATTCACTTATGTTCCGGTAAATTGGAATAATGAAACCCTTCATGATTTGCTTGGATAAAGAGTTAATTTAAATGGAATGAAACCATTCAGGATATTCTTTTATTAAGAGTTAATTCAAGTGCCCAAAATTATCAGGAACCTAAGGGTTACATGGATAAAAGACCGGATGAAAAACTAAGGGTCCATAAGAGTTATGGAAGTTGAGAGGAGCGATCTTCAGATTTTTCATACAATTTTAAGCAATTGTTGCATAAGATTAATTGCATGTAACTTAGTCTTAATCTAACTATAACTTAAGCATCTACTTGAACTCATCTTGTTTGGTGGTCTAACCACTCTTACACATTGATTTTTCTTCATATTTACATGCTATTTATAGGCCAAGGAAGGTGTTTGGTGTTTGCTATAACTCAAATAAGGAGAAGATTCAAGAAAGGAGGAGTATTTGCAAGGTACATATGTTGTAATTTCATTTTCTTATAATCTGTTTATACGTGCACATGGATTTTGGATTTTCAGGGGATGTCTTGCGATTGAAATTTTGATTTCGACACTTCCGCTGCCTTGTCATGTATGTGCTGCATGGATCCATGGCTCTCCAACACAACCTTTTTTCATTTTTTAGAAGCGCCCTTCTTCTGGTGAGTAATTGATGTAAGCTTGTTAATGTTGGAAAACAAATAAAAAATGGGTGATGTACATCAATCTAAGGACAAAATGTACATAATTGAGTACCTTATAAGCTTACTGATCAATAATTTTAAACTCTAATAGTAACTCTTCATTCAATAATAATTCTCCAAGAAGAAAGAGATTCTTAAAGTCTAATAAGGCCTATGCATAATAGTCCAGAAGAACAAATGATGTCTAGCTTTTATTGAAGCTTAATTTAACTTCTCATAAGTCTTCTTTAATGCCTATTCAGACCCATCCTCTAAAATTTTAAATAAAAATTTACTCTTCCATATGTGCGTTCTCTTTAGAGGCTTATTCATGTGTTAAGTTTAACATTCAAATTATACCAACAAGGGAGTTATTTTTAAAAATATATATTTCGTGTATAAACCTAAACAGATCTATGATTAGCTCGAAACCTTTAAGATGATAGATTGTCTAGAAAGACAAAAAAAAAAAAGCAGTAAGACTATGATGAAGTTAACTTATGGCTAGACATGTTTCTTCTAAGATCTAAAAGCAAAATGTGTTTGAACAGAGCCCTATTACACTTGAAATTGTTATAATAAATGTTTATCTAGCAAAGTGCAGCAAAATATTCTCATTCAAAGCCATAAGAGCACTTTTCATCACTATAAGTGGGAATAATGAAGTCCACCCTCGTTCCCTCGAAATTACCCTATCTAATCTTATCTATATAACTCTCAACCATAAATTTTGCCACTGTTTTTATGTAAGGAATTATAATCCTACAACCAAAACCATCTTCCTATTAACTCACCACTATTGGACTTACCCCTTGGATTCTTGTTTAGAGGTGCTAGACTCGCATCTTAAATAAAAATGTACCATAAAAGGAAAGTATGACTTGGAGAGAAAGAATATAAAGAAATGGTGAAGAAATTAGTAGAAGTTTTGTTTTAGGCTATTTGAAAAGAAGAAAGGTCTCTCTATAAGTTGAGGTTATGATACTTATAGGATTGTCAATAGTTGATGGCTGGACAGTAGATGGCTGGACTGTAGATGATCCAAATTTAAGGATCTTTTCTCCTTCCTAAAACACAATGCTTTTATTGATTTTTTCTCTGCCACAATATTTGTGTAAGTTAAGGTGATGATATTTATAGGCTTGTCAACAATAGATGGCTGGACTCTAAATAATCCAAATTTAAGGACCTTTTCTCTTTCTTAAAATACATTATGCTTTTATTGATTTTTTCTCTACCACAATATTTGTATAAGTTGACATGATGATACTTATAGGCTTGTCAACAACAGATAGCTAGACTCTAGATGATCAAAATTTAAGAACCTTTTCTCTTCCCTAAAACACATGATGCTTTTATTGATTTTTTCTCTACCACAATATTTGTGTAGGCTGAGGTGACGATACTTGTAAGGTTGTCAACAATAGATGATTGTACTATAAATGATCCAAATTTAAGGACCTTTTCTCTTCCTTAAAACATATGATGTTTTTATTGATTTTCTTTTTGCCACAATATTCGTGTAAGTTGGGGTGATGATACTTATAGGCTTGTCAATAGTAGATGGCTGAACTATAGATGGCCCAAATTTAAAGACCTTTTCTCTTCTCTAAAACACACGATGCTTATTTGTGTAAATTAAACACATTTGCTGGTGCAGTGGTCTTGCTACGTGTTGGTGAAGTGGTTTGTTGTTACCTTGCCACGTCTATACACGCAGTCATTTTGGTGCGTCTGTTGGTGAAGCTGTTAACCACAAGGTCGAAGGTTCAAGCCCTACCTGGCGCGCTAAAGCTGGTTTGCTGCTGTCTGGCTACGTGTTGGTGGAGTGGTTTGCTGCTGTCTTGCTACGTCTGTGCGTGGAGTGGCTTTGGTGTGTCTGTTGGTGGGTTGTTTATGGGATAGGATTTCGCTGACGAGGCAAAAAAACAAATCATGCCATGCTAAACAATGATATTTTTTGACAATTGCAGTATATTCTTCTGTCATGCGAGGCAGTATATAGAGATACAATTAAACTTTGGATAGAACTCTATGTCAATACAAACTTTAACAAATTATTCAATCTAACATATTATATTTATACTTGTATATTTATCCAATCTAATAGTTTATATTTATCTTAATATAGTATCCAAATCAAAAAATCTCTTCCATGTGACATACTATTAGGGAATGAAAAGCCATTTCTTTGTATGATAAATTTCCCGCTAAAGACCGTTCATCGATCCCTTCTAATGATTGATTTCATGCTCTTACATACTTTTAAGTTTGCAAATTTCCATCTACAAGGCTTGTAGTTGAAACTTGGTGGACAATTGACACTACGGAACTTAACCTATTCCCTTATGGCTAGTGGTCCACTCCCTGATGTTGAAAAACTTGTCAAGAACATTAACGGCTCGTACCATGAGTTTTCCTTAATAGAGTAACACTAATGGACTGTTTGGTTGACGGTAATAAGAATTCTATTACTCTCCTATTCCTACTTATTACCTATTCCTTTATTTGGTTTGTAAAAGACCCGTAAAATAACTATTCCTAAACATTAGTTATTCTGCACATAGCAGAATAGCCAAAGATCCCTCCCCCCATCTTTACTTATTCTGCACAGATTTGAAATAGGTAAACACCTCTTCTCTTTCTCTTACACAAGCTTAGCCTCGTCTGTTTTTTCTAAAAATAATAATAAAAAGAAAATTAGTAATAATAAGAAATTTAATAATAATAATAATAATAACAATAAAATTAATAAGAAGAAGAAGAAAATTAATAATAAGGAATTTAATAATAATAAATATAATAAATAATAAATAATAATAATAAATATAATAATAATAATAATAATAATAATAATAATAATAATAATTCTTAACAATAAGTAGAAAAATGATGCCGTCTTGTGGGTGGACTATGGTCGGTCCGTGATCTGCCTGTGACCCATCCAATCCAGGCTAAAAATAGGCTGGGTCGAACCGAAATTGTCATCCCTAACTGATATGGGGTTTAACATTTGGATACGTAGGAGAGTGATTCAATAGTCTCACCTATCGCTGACCTTTAGGTAAGCAAGGATAAAAGGAAAGTGAAAGGTAAAAGGTAATGCTTGAGCATCCAAATAATATAAGTTTTCTTTATTTTTCTCTTCACTTCCTTCAATCAAGAACTAACTTAGGCATTAGAGTACTAATAAAATAGTAGCCTCTGATTTTGTTTTGTAAAAACTCGAAGCAAATTGGAAAAGCATACATTCGACATATGATCAAGCACGTTAGTCACAGGTCCACATTATATTACCCATCAATGAAATCGTAGAGATCTAAACTGTTTCAAGAGATATTTGCATTGATTGGATGATCTTCTTAATCTTCTTTTTATATATACAACAAATACCTATAAAAAGGCTAAAAAGAAATGCCTTAGTCAAAATGGAAGCCTTAAAAGTTACTTATCTAACTATGATTTGATGAAGGAATTGCTTTTCACGTTCATTTACTCACTAACTAGATGGATAAAGAAGTGATCAATAAATAAAAGGTTATAAAGTATAGATATTGTAAAAAATATACATAAATAAATAAACAAAGGGCATGGGATATGCTAAATTGGCACTTCATTATCATATAGCCTATGTATATATACACACACACAAACATACTTATGACACTCTATTTCCCATCAAAACCATAATAGAAGTGTCCAAATAAATTAATAAGTCAAAATACAATAGTGACATATGCCTAAATTTAAATTTACCTAAAGTTAATAAGGTGATTAACATATATATCAATTTAATTAGCATAACTTTAGTATGGTAACAAGAGTATTGCAACTACTTCTAACATTGTAAATAGAAGTAGATATGAATATCCAAAAGAAGTCGTAATAGATTCTCTGATAATATTGTACTAGTTGAATCGGTAGAGTCATTGGGTAGGTTGAGAGATCGTTCAATCGATTCCTATTAATTCGATTAGGGACAAATAGTTACACCTTGAGATAGGATAATTAGTACATTTGAAAATCTATGGTGAGACATAATTCAATCAATAAAATAGGAGGGAGACAAAATAAGAAAAAAGTAATCCCTAGTACTTAGATTCTTGATTTCAAATTTTCTGCAATTGCGGTATTGTCCATTATTTACATTAGTCTTTTAATTTTAATTTAATTTAATTTTCTAGATTATTTGTATTTCATAATTTAGTCTCTTAAATAAATTCATGTCTAAATTAAGCAGTGTCTAGGCATCAATCCCTGTGGGATCGATATCTGCTCTTTTTAACCACAAGTCACGGCCCGTTCACTTGCGGTTTTTAAGCATAAAAGAAGTAGATAGGTTTTACCTTCAACAAGTTTTTGGTGCCATTGCTGGGGATTGAGTTTTTGAGCATCGTGTTTGATTTAGATTACTTTGATTAAGAGTTTTTGATTATTTTCCTTATGTATTTGCAGGTGCATGAACACAAGGAGTACACGAAAGACGAAAGAAGCTATAGAGGACAAATTTCTTGACAATAAGAGGCACGAAAGAGAAATAAGAAGGGTAAAGCGTCTAAATTTCTCAAATCAAGATATAGCTGAAGAAGGAGAGCAAGGAGGATCAGAAAGGACACTCATGGATTTCATGAGGCCAGGGTTTAGTCCTCAAGGAGTGGCGAGGCCAGTAATTCAAGCAAATAATTTGAAATAAAGCCAGCGCTACTCAACGTTCTTCAAAATAGTGTGTAGTTCTACGGGCTATACAACGAGGATCCGAATGCCCACATCACAAATTTCTTAAAGATCTATGACACATTCATATTTAACAGAATGTCTGACGATGCGATGAAGCTGTGACTATTTTCATTCACATTGAAGGATCGGGCTAAAGCATGATACCATTCTTTAAATGCAGGCCAGATCACAAATTCGGAGCAGCTCGCCTAAGCATTCCTCGCCAAATATTTTCTGTTAAAAAAGACGACGAGGATTATCAAGGAGATAACAAATTTCCAGGAGAGCGACGGAGAATCTCTCTACAAAGCTTGGGAGAGATTTAAAGAACTTTAAAGAAGTTGTCCCCATCATAACCTCATGAAGGAATTTCTGCTTTAAACATTTTATAATTGGGTGAATCCGAGCACAAGGGGTACAATTGATGCAGCAGCCGGAGGTTCACTGATAAGGAAGACGGTGGAAGTAGCTCCTGATTTATTGGAGGAGTTGGTTCACTGATGAGGAAGACGGTGGAAGCAACTTATGATTTATTAGAGGAGTTGGCAAGCAACAGCTACATATGGTCGAGCAAGAGGAGTAGGCAAGGACAAAAGGAACAAAAAGGTATGATACCTATTGACTCAGTTATTACCTTATAGGCTCAAATCAAGGCTTTGATGAAGCAGCTAAAAAATATGTAAGGAGTAAGGCAATGTAAGCACAATGTGAGCTGTGTGGGGAGAACAACCACAGATCAGCAGAATGTTTTCTATTGGGAGCTAACGGGATCGAATAGGTAAGCTATTTAGGCTAGTCGCAGTAAGGTAATAACCCATATTCGAATATATATAATCCGGTTAGAAAAACCACCCGAACCTTTTTTGGAGTAACAATAATGTAGGTGGCCAATAAAGACCGTAAGGACAGCCAAGATTCTAGCAAGATCGAATCGGAGCATTGGAAAGCAAAATGGATAAGATGATGGAGGTTTTGGGGTCCAAATTGGCAACACAGGGAGAGAATCATAAAAGGATGCATACAAGCCAAGAGGAAAATCAGAAGAGGATGGAAGCAAAATTCGATCAAAATTTGAAGAATCATGCATCATCCATCCCCACTCTGAAAGTTCAAGTAAACCAACTAGCTAACGCTTTATCTTCGCTAAATGCAGGTAGTCTTCCAAGCAACACTAAGGTTAATCTGAAGGAAAGAATCATGGCCATTACTTAGATGGAGAAAGAAGAAAATAAACATGGGGAGAAAGATAGAAACAAGAAAGAAGAACAAACAGTGTTGGAAGTCTTTCCAAGTGGACCAATAAGCGAGCTAATTAATAAACTTCAGCATAGACTTCCACATCAAATTTTTGCTTAGTGGAAGCCATCTTCAAGTGAAGTAGCTCGGAATTCTAAGGAAGGGGAGTTAAGTGAGATGATAGACATAACAAATCAACTCCATTCAAAGATTATATTAAAGGGGTCATTGAAAGAAAAGGTTATCAATCACATATTAGGAGAAAGTCCACATGTAGCACAAAAGAAAGAAGACCTAAGAGACTTTTTCATTCCGTGTAGTATAAATGGAGTTAAGATAAATCGAGCATTTGAGGATTTGGGAGCAAGTATCAACATGATGCTATACTCGTTCAGTCAGAAGTTAGGTCTAGAAGAGCCAAAGCCGAATAAGACATTATTGAAAACGGCTGACAGGACAGTTCATTTACCGAAAGGGATCATCAAGAATGTGCATCTACACATTGATAAATTTGTCGTTCCAGCGAATTTTCACATATTGGATATTAGTGAAGACTAGCAAACCTCAACGGTTCTTAGGCGACCGTTTCTGGATACTACTCGTATGACTATTGATGTTGATGGGGGCGAGATAATACTGAGGGTAGGGAAGGAGCAGTTAACATTCAAGGTGTCGAAGAAGAATTATCGTCCTACTCTACCCCCGATGGACATCAAGGAACCTAAACTCCAAAGAGGATGGGAAAATATTGAGGACCCCGGAAATGCGTTCAGGAAGAAACGAATGAGTAAGAGAAGGTGAAGAAAGGAAAACAATGATAAAGTTGGGGCTCAGAATAAGGTAGCCCCTCTACAAAGTCTGAGATCAATTTATGCACCGCTATCATTCCAGTCATTTGAACCACCATGAGCAAGAAGGAGAGTCGAGCTATCGACGGTAACAGAAGCGCTACATGGGAGGCAACCCATAGGAGTCAACTAGTCTTTGTTTGTTTGTTTTCAATTAATGGTTCATTTGAATTTTTTTAGTTATTATCATGTTTGAATTGGATTTGATTGATGTTTGTGTTGATTGTGTTTGGATTTCAATTTTTTTCTTTTCAAATTTCTTGTTGATGATATTATCTTGATGTGTTTGTAGGTTTTGGGAACATAGAGAATGCATATAAACTTAAAAGAAGGTTTGAATTTGTGAGGATCACCAATTCCTATATTGTGGTGATTCCCACGAACGTGGGAAATCTCTCCAGAAAGTTTCTAGAGAGAAAACCCACGTTTGTGGGAATTGTCGTGAATCCCACGCTCGTGGGAATTCTAGAGATTCCCATGGACGTGGGAATCCTCTCCAGAGAGTTTCTCGAGAGGAATCCATTCCCACAAGCGTGGGAATCCCATCTAGTAGGAAACTTAAAGTTTCCCCCTTTTTCTTCTCTCATTCATTTTTCAAAATTTCACTCCCTTTCTCTCTCTCTAGAACCTGATTTTCTCTCCTCCCACTCTCTAAAACTCTTCATTTTTCATCTAGATTCTTGGTATTTTCTTCATACCTTTCCATTAATCTTACATTCCTTCATTCTTTTCATACATCAATCATTCAAAAACATAAGGATTTAGGTGAGATTTTATTTTCTCTCTCTAAAATATGAATTTCACTCTCTCTCTCATTTTTGCATATTTTCTTCTAACAATGGCTCCACCAAGGATGATGAGGGTTAGGCAACAGGTTGATGAGCTTCGCCTTCAAGTTTCCAGCGAAGGAAAACTCAACTTAGCGGAAACCTATTAGGCCTCCATTTTCGATTTACTCGGAAGAAGAAGGTGTACGCTTTCGTGACTTTAGGAATAGAGCATTAGTTACTCCTAGGTATTTGGATTTTGAAGTGTTAGAAAATATATGAGTGAGACACCGACTTGAACAATTAGCTGCAGCCATAGGGTGGACTATAAAAACATCATTAAGCCTCCATCTTAAAGAGAGACGACACCTACCTGTAAAAACACCATCCTTGAGTGAAAAACACATGTTTGGAGCATTGAGGAAGGATTGAAGACAAGGATCATCATCAAGATTGGGCAAAATAGCACATCAACACCAAAATTTTAGATTTTGTCCAAGAAGAGAAGGAGTGTTTCAATTCAATTTTTTGTCATTTTAACCTCTTCTATTCTTTGTAAAAATGGTTTATTTTATTGTTAATGATGTTATAGAGACCATGTTAGGCTGATTTCATTTTAAGAATTGCTTTTGAATTATTTTGTCAAAACTCCTATTTTATTGAATTGAATACAATTGTCTTTGTTGATTATTATTCTTAATTGTCATCTTGCAACAAATCAAGAGAGTGAGTGAGATGAGATTTGTGTAGGATTGTACAACGAGAGTTAGCGACCTATAGACTAGCAATCATCATGTTAATTGAATAGTTAGAAGAGAGATCTCGATTAGTCAATTGATCACCCATAAGATAGTTTATAACTAGTTGAATCGGTAGAGTCATTAGGTAGGTTAAAAGATCTTTCAATCGATTCCTGTTAATTCGATTAGGGACAAATAGTTATACCTTGAGAGAGGGTAATTAGTACATTTAGAAATCTAGGGTGAGACACAATTCAATCAATAAATTAGGAGGGAAAAAATAAGGAAATAGTAATCTCTAGCACTTAGATTCTTGAATTCAGATTTTCTGCAATTGCAGTATTGTCCATTGTTTACATTAGTCTTTTAATTTTAATTTAATTTAATTTTCTAGATTATTTGCATTTCATAATTTAGTTTCTTAAACAAAGTGATGTCTAAATTAAGTGGTGTCTGGGCATCAATCATTGTGAGATCAATATCTGCTCTTTTTAACTGCAAGTCACGACTCGTTCACTTACAGTTTTTGACCGTAAAACAAGTAGATAGGTTTTACCTTCAATAGGTATATATCTTCACATAAGCAAAAATAGTGTCTTTTAAGCTCCATACATTAATGGTGACTTACACTATCCTTATACAAGACCGTATATCTCAAAAGTTGTTTCAATTCTTCCATTTTACGCCTCAATTTCACCTGAATTCTTCTCTTTTTAGTTTATGAAGGCAGTTATCACCTAAAAACAAACTTGAAACAATATAAGTACCAAAAATATCATAAAACTCTTAAATAACAAGCAAAAAAACTAAATATGAGTATATAAATATAGGCAATTAATCATTTATTGGGACCCAATAGGAAAGTAATGAATTTTATCCTCAAGTCTCTATAGACTTTTCAAAAGTTGTCAAGCTTTTATGTTAACATATACAAGAGCAAATTATTTGCATTTATAAGACATTAAACCTTTGCAAGGGAAGTCTCAAAGATTTCAGGGTTTAAATTAAACTTTACCTCCTTTCCTATATCTTGGAATTCTTATTGTTACTTCAAGGCTCACCATCAAAGGTTACTAGAGTTTGTTTGATGCTTTTTATAAGAGAATTAGGTCTTAGTAGAGTAAATTTTTTAGTTTTGCTAAATATTGTAACTTATCACCTTTGTCTATAACAACCTACAGGTTTATTAGTGCTCCCATTTATTTCTTCCTCTTATCATCTTTAAAAGTTGTATTTGAACTAGTAAAGCAAGATGTTACATTAGGGCCAAAGTAAAATTGATTGAAGTTTGCATATCAAAGAATAAAAATAGGTTGGGGATCAAAACTATCATAACTATAAACAAATTTATGATAACTAAAAAAATTTGGAAACTTTTTATTAACCATGAATGCCTTTAGGTAAGATAGATATACATCCATTTCTTAAAAGGCCATAGAATTTAGGAATACAAATATAAATCCAATTCTTCTTGGACCGTTGAACTGCTGAAACTACATTGTAAGGAATGGTAAAAACTCATGGCTTTGGTATGATAATTGGCACATCCTTATCCTCTTCCCAAACTAACCAATGCTAACATCTCAATGACTAAGATCCTCAACACCTCTAAAGTGCAAGGGATCATCTGAAGCAATAGATAGTCTTAATCAACATACTATAAACAGGGTTACAACAACATCATCTACAATCTCCCTAATTGCTTGCCAAATTCATATGGTTGAGATACAAATCAAACTTATTTACCAAAAAACTATGCAAATATCTTCTAGTGGCGCGTACTTAAATTAACTTGGCACAAGCTATTCTAGTTCTTAAAAAATATTCCCAAAGTTCTGTTTGTGTTTAGTAAGAAATCAAAGCTGGACTCAACACCAATAATAGTCTCTTGTTCAACTTCAATAACCCTTTTTATGTTTCTTACAAGTTTAAACATGAATCTATAAACCATTTGCAAGCAAGATTTGGCACTAACTTTAGGACTATTATGGGCTTTATTATTAGGTTAAGGAATGACCTTGAGTCAGAGATTGGGCAACTAAAATTCGACGAAGCTGTCCAAGAGGCATTTATTTTAAAGTAGGCCTTAGTTGCATCGTTTATGCTATTTAAAAGGAGAGAAACTCCATAATTTTTAGGAATGCCCAATTAGAAGTATCTACATGGATTAACTCTTATCTTTAAATGAACAATGGAATCTTTACTTGGATTAAACCTAAACACTAATATAAACAACAACTTATCTTAAAGATGGAATTTACGTTGAGCTTAACCAAATAGGGGTTTACATCCTTGATCTTAGGTGTTAAGGATTGTTTCTTTCTTAATTAGATGTTTTAATTAGCTTTATAGCGAATTGGAGAAGGATATTCCCTTTTTTTATTAAAGGTAAATATATTGCATCAAAAAATATGTACATGATCTATAGGGCATACCCCGACCAAGGTCTGTAACCCAATCAACAAAGTCACCTATACAGTCAAAAAATCAAAAAGTAATCAATGCATTGGGATACAGTCTATACAAGATCTTGTACATTATAGTTTTTATCTTATATACTACATTAAAGCTTGTAAAGGAAGCAAAGTATAACTAGATAGCATTCCTTGTCTTCCATACCATATACATGGTAAAAATCAGTGCCAATCTTACTACTTTGCTTCGTAGACACGCTCTAGTGTAATCTTTCTGAATCCACTTTATGGCACTAGGCAATGTGTACATGGTACAGGTCAATCCCAACCAAGTTCGAATGGCTCTCCCAACTTCATCTGTGACAGTACACTTAAAGCAAAGATGGTCAATAGTTTCCAATTCTGCATTACACAAGCTGCACGTTCGGTATATCTCCAAGAATAACAAGTTATCCTTTGTTGGAAATATATTGCGTAAACTAAGCCATGCAATGAAGGAGTATTTTGGTGGAATGTATTGTTTCCAAATAAATGACATCCATGGTCTTCTAGAGTATTTGATTAGCAGCTCATAAACTTTTTGTGTAGAGAGGGTTCCATTAATGCATAATGTCTGCATCCTAGATTCTACCTCCCTACGGCCACCCAATTTGTCTACCAATATATTTCGAATCTGTGCAAGTCTCTTAATTAGGGGTGAGTCTCAGGTTTGAGGTTCCCAATCCCACATTGATGTTCCCTTCAAGTATATTTCATGAATCCATCTTAACTATAAAGAATCAGCTTTGGCATGAATATTCCACAAAACTTTAAATAAAAGAGTCAAATTCCATAATTTATAGTTTTTCAAACCCAATCCATCCTCCTCTTTGGGTACACAAATATTGTCCCATGCCACCCTAAAATGTTTGCCACCCTATAAGAACAACCTACATATGGAGGTTATTCTCTCAAGGATAGTTGCTAGGATGGGGAATGCCTGGAGCAAAAAAGATTGTACTCCTTGAATGATAGAATTAACCAATTCAATTCTACCTGTATATGACAAGGTCTTCCCATTCCATTCATTTATAAAAGCCTCTATGGATTCCATTAGTACCGAGAATTGGGCCACCGAGACCTTCAAAGGTGCTAGAGGGACCCCTAAATATCGAACAAGGAACTCACCTGTTGGATACTTAACCATCTGTAAAATTTCATCTTTATCCTATCTATAGAGCCCAACTAAATAAACATTGGATTTTGAGGGGTTAACCCTTAGCCCTGCCACTTTTTTCAATTCAGTCAAAGCATTCACCAGAATATGAATAGAGTCAAAGTCACCTCTAGAGAATAACATAAGATCATCCATAAATACAAAATGTCTGATGCCAATTTGTTGACATTTCGGATGGAAGTTAAAATGGGAGTTAGCAGTTCTCATTTTTAGCAATCGGGAGAGGTACTCCAAACAAAGGAGGAAAAGGGTTGGTCACATGGGATCACCCTGTCTCAATCCCCATCTACCCTTGAACATGCTATGTAATGTGCCATTAATCGAGATCAAGTAGGATGTAGTTGTTACACATTCCATAATCCATAGGACAAATGCTAGCCCAAGCTTTCCAGCATTTCTTCTAGAAAATCCCAAGAAACCGCGTCATAAGCTTTTTTTATATCAATTTTGAGAACGCACCAAGGGCAAATATGTTTTCTAGTGTAACCCCGAACAAGTTCTTGCACAAGAAAAATATTATCTTGCATACTCCTCCATAGCACAAAAGCAGCTCGTGCTGGATCAACAATTTTATGTAACATCCCGTTCCCATACAAAGGGTCGAATCATGGAAATTGGTACACGTGAGATCAATCGGAGAAATTAGGAAAACACATCTCATGCTCATGCATTTGTGAACAGTGATTTTCACACATGAAAAATGTCTGTACATACATTCATGACATTTCCCGGTATTTTGTGAATGAATGTGATTTATGAACAAAAAAATATGAATTGTGTATAAAAATTTTATTCGAGAGGGTTATAGTGGTTTTCTGATTTTTAGGGAATTTTAGAAATTTTTCGGGAATTTTTTGGGGTCGTTTCCGAACCAGGAAAACTGCCAAGTGGCAACATAAGTGTTTACCGGTAGAGGAAATGATTGCCCAATGGCACTAGAAATTTAGACACATGAAATTAGGCATTTTTGAATTGAGCCATTGAAATTTTGGGAAAAATTGGACTAGAAATTGAATTTTTAATTGGAAAGAAACCTAGTGAAGGCTTAGGCTAGTGACATGTGGCAAGTGACACATGTCACTTG
>JAOQMS010050618.1:0-29815 GCA_027563885.1 Erythroxylum longipes | reverse complement strand
GCAAATATATTCTTCAAGATGACAGATATCACAAATTCTCATATTATTTAAATGCCATAATGCGTTTTTTCTTTCTTTATTTTCGATTCTTGTTTATAAGACATTGTATCTTTTCCAAAAGATCAACAGGAGTTAATTCAGAATTTGAAGGATGCTGATAAATTGAATTCTACTTATTCTTGGATTAACAATAGTCTTCAATAGAAGGGAAGAATGGTGGTGGGCAACGATATAACTTTCTTATCATATCCTTATTTCATGATACTACGGTTGGGGGATACCCTACGTTCCTTGGCACGTATTAGAAAGTTAAATTGTACTTCTTTTGGCAAAAAAACACACAAATATCCGGGAATTCATGAGGCATTGTGTAGTTTGTCAGCATAATAAGTATGAACCTATTGCAATTCTAGAAAAACTTCTACCTTTACCTACTACAAAATAGGTGTAGATTGACGTAGCTTGGATTTTCTGGAAGGTCTACCTAAGTCTGATGGCTATTTAGTTATTTTGATAGTCATTTGTCGTTTTAGCAAATATAAGCACTTCATTTCTTTACCTCATCCTTGTACAACAACTAAAGTGGCTTAGGTTTATATTGACCATGTCTGCAAATTGCATGGGATGCCTCTTTCACAGGTGAATGATCTGGATCAAATTTTTACGAAGTTCTTTTTGGATTGGAATTTTCAGATGTAAGATGCTTTTCTTTGCACCATTCCACTGATTACCATCCTTAATCTGATGGTCAAATAAAGGTCTTGAATAGGATCGTTGAGACTTATTTGTTTTGCATGACCAGTGATTGTTCACACCATTGGCATTGTTGGTTATCTTTAGTTGAAGGCCAGTATAATACTACCCATTATTTTGCTGTTCAACGTACCCCTTTTGAAGCCCTCTATGGATATTCTCCTGTTATACTTGGTCCTTATCTTGATGGTGATTCCAAAGTGTTGACGATTGAAAAGATCTTGCGTGATCTTGAAAGGGCTTTAAAGTTAATTCAGTTTTGCTCTAGTTGCAAAGGCTATATCCAAACTATGGAATTGAATATAACCTGTGTCCAATTGCAAAGATGAATACTATTAGAGTTCTCTTATCTTTGGCAGTAATTCAATGTTTGGCTGACGAGTTCGAGATCAAGGAGTTAGGAAGGTTGAAATATTTCCTTAGTATTAAAGGATCTTACTTTAGGCAAGGTTTTTTTTAATCTCCAAATAGAAGTATATTACTGATCTTCTAAGAGAAACATGCAAGATAACTTGCAAATAGCAAGTACTCCGATAGACTCAAATATTAAACTTGAAAAGGCAGAGGAGGATGTTGTAGTAGAAAAGAAAATATATCAATGCCTTATATAGAGGCTCATTTTTCTATCTCACGTATGACCAGATATAGCATACCCAGTGAGTATGATAAGTTAGTTCATGCATAGCCCAAAAGAATTTTAGTTACTGGCGGCTCATCAAGTATTGCAGTATCTCAAAGTGACACTCAGAAAAGGTATTATGTTTAAGAGAAATGGAGATGTACTACTGAGGCATATACAGATGTTGATTATGTAGGATCGATTATTGACTTTTGATCAACTTCGGGATATTGCACTTCTTGGTGAAAACCTTAGTGACATAACGAAGTAAGAAACAGAATGTGATAGCACAATCTAGTGCAAAGGTAGAATTTCGAGCAATGGCTTAGGGTATGTGTTAAATAATGTGGTTGAAAATTATCCAAAAAGACTTTGAAGATTTAAGTGGGATGGTCCAATGAGACTATTATGATAATAAATTTGTGATTAGTATAGCTCGTAACTTGGTACAACATGATTGATAGAATCACTTCGAAGTTGACAGACAGTTCATAAAAGAAAAACTGGAGAGTCGTTTGATATGCACTTTGTATGTGACTACAAAGAACCAGCTTGCTGATGCAATTACCAAGGGGTTAAGTAGTTCAAATTTTAAGAATATTGTATCCGAATTGGGAATGGAGAATACATATGTACTAGTTTGAGGGAGAGTGTGAAGAACATGGTTTATAGCTAAGTTAATTGCTGTAAAATTTTTGCATCTTTATAACTAGCTTGTTATTTTTCTATTTAGTTATGATATCCCATAATTATGAGGTTTGATTTTGTTTTCCTTTCTATTGTTAGAGTAACTTCATATAATTGACCCAACCCACTTATACAATTGTAAATAATGCAATGCAGAAAATATTTTCTCAATCTCAAGTTCTGTCATATATCTATTCGTTTTATGGGCTTTTAGTTTACAAGCAACACCATGCTTTGACTCTATTATGTGCTAAAATTGTATGAAGCTCAAATTCAAAGCTGTCTAGACGTCAAGAAATCTAATATTAGCTATTGGGGGAGACGATGAATCCGTCTCTATGAGAATAACCATTCTGTTTGTTACCTTTCCCTATGCCATCTTCCTGATTTGCAGAGCCCCAAACTTTCCAGTTGTACCCAGTTTACTGTTGACAATTGTTTGATTTGCTCCACTAATGGGTGTCACATCCAAGGATGTCATGTTGATAAATTTTTTGCACAGTTATCATGCGTCATGTTGAGGGTGAGATGCAGACTTGTAAGAGGTTTTCTGTTTAGAACATAATATTTACCTTTTCACTTCAATGACTTTTGCAGAATGATGCACCTATGTGGGAAGTGCTCAAACTTGTTTATCAGCTGTGTTCAACTGAAGGTGATCAAGTTCCATTTTTGTAAATTTTTTAGCTCATTATCCAGTTCTGGTTACAACATGCTTCCTCATTCTTATTGCATAACAAAATCTTTTGAAACTGGGTTCAAAATTTGCTCCCAAAGCTGAGCAAAATTAGCAGAGGATGCTTGTTCTTTTAATGTAAACCTGGTAGAATATTTTAGTTCATTTTTCGTACAGAAATTGCAATTACTAGTTGTTATGAGATGTTAGCCGCATCTTCAACGTGACAGAGCTAAGGCCATTCTTTTCTACTCAAATTTTGGCTTTTATTTGCCACATACATTTTCCAGACATTGTGATTTGGGGTATGGGTTCAGGAATGATTACTACCCGGATATCTTAGTTTTAACACTCAGAGATCATTGATCATTAGTTTAAGGAGAAACAGCGATGATATGGGTCAAGGCACACATGATCTGTTGCTTAATATCTGCACATTGTTGCGGAATCTACCGCCCATCAGTTTTAACTCCACCGGTCAGATTGGTTTTTACTTTATTAGAACATCTACTTGATTGGATTAACAAAATATCAGAGCATGCAAGTTTTTCAGCAGCTCAATCTGGGAACTGGAGGCAATGCTATTGCAGCGTTGTTTGGTTACTAAATAAGGTTTATGCTTAGACACCAGTTTTGTATTGAATCCCGGTTAGAAACTAAACCATTAAATAAGTTAAAAGAGTCCATATGTTGTCTCATGCCCACATTGTTTGATGGTGATTGTGCAATGAATATCTAGTTTAGGTTTAATTATCGTATAGTAAAGTAAGCTCCTATTAATTGCTTTTAAAAGTGAAGCATAGCCGATCAAAGAAACTATTAGACGTAAAAACTTTTCAACCAAGTACAAAGGAGACGGCTGCATGCGTTATCTTTACGAGGCAAGTGATGAAAAGTGGAGACATGCACAACGGACTCCAATAACTGTAGAAATACGACAGCAACGGACTCCAATATTGTTTAAGAAAATTTTCTCAAAATGATCATGTTTTAGTCCTAAGTTTCTTAAAAGTTTAAGACCAAAATGATGTGTTTTTTGGATGAAGCTTAGATTGATCATTTAAATTTGAATTCAACTTGCAATACAATTTCAAAAAGGCACTTTCGGAGCACCAATAAACGGAAATGAAAGGCAAAAATGGAAATAGTTTAGTAGATTAAACTTGACTTGTTAACTTTAGATCAAACTGAATCGGATTGGATCATTTTTAACATTCTTAACTACGAGTAGGTTTAAATTTTTAAGGCATAACTCCATCTTGGGCATGATTTTGAGAAGTAAAATAATCCTATATTGCATAATATAAAATTGGTTATTATGAAAAGTTGCAACTCTTTTTTTAAAAATGATATTTTAGTCTTAAGTTTTCTAAAGTTTAAGACCAAAATGATGGGTTGATAAGATAAGCCTTGGATCAATTTGAGTTTGACTTGAAATACGCTTAATCTAGATTGAACCAGTTAATTTTAGATTAGACCATATCGGATTGAATCATTTCGACCATTCGTAACTAAGAGTAGGTGCAAATCTCTAAGACATGACTTCATCTTGGACAAGATTATAAGAAGCCAAATAATCTTGTCACATAATATAAAATTCCTAACTACAAGTAGGTTCAAACCTTTTAAGACATAACTCCGTCTTGAGCTTGATTTTAAGAAACAAAATAACCTATCCTATACTAATAACAAAAAAGGGGAAAAAAAAGTCAACTTTTCTCATTAACTAATTTTACATTATGTAACATTGTGTGTGTATGTGTGTATTACATTCACGTATATTGATATATTTTATTTGCGATGAGCTATAAACGGAAGACTTAGATTATTTGAGTACATATGTTGTCTAACATAATTTGTTTGTCTTTTACTTTTATATTTCTATAACCTTACTAATTTGTTTCTAACTTACAATAACATTTTACCATCTTTTTCGTACGTTCGTCTCTTTTAGATATTTTGATTCCTTTTTTCTTCATTATTTGTACTTTAATGTTATATATTTATTCATGCTTTTAATTTAGAAGCATCAATTCTAATACATATGTTTACATATAATTTCATATCATTTTTATAGTTACAATATTTATATGTTGAGCATAATATCTCAATTACTATATTATAACAATGATCTAATTACTGGCAAACATGTGTTTAAAAAATAACTCCTCTCTACCTTTTTTATTTCGATTGCTTACCACAGAGTTTAGCTTTTTCATGGCTCATGTTCATGTTCTTATGTTAAGGTTAATATGTTATTCTTCTTTGGTTTACTTGTCCTTGTATATGAGTTTTCTTGTTTGTTACTATGCTATCTCAACCCTTCTCTTTTCTAATTTTTTTTATACGTTCTCCTTGCTTGTATGGTTTTTAATCTTATCTTCAATTCCTTCTTCAAGATTTGCCTTAGGTGCCTTAATTGTTTTGATTCTCTTTATAGATTAATTGTCTAGAGAACTTTCTTAACTAGGGTTAAGGAGGGGTAATTTGGTCTTTCTTTTTCCCTTTAAATCCCGCCCTTATCTTTTTTTTACTATTTTCGGAATGATTTTTTAAATCTATATTTTTGCTTCAGCAAACTTTTCCCTTTTCTAACTCCATGGCTTTAAACATTTCAGATTATGGTCAGTCTTCTCTTTCCTTCTAAGTATTTCCTTCCCTTCCCTCTTGCTCCTCCACATCGAACCATCCTTACTCTAGCAATTCTAACATCTCTTTTTTACTTGATCCACATTCATTGAAAAGGTCTTTCCAACCTATACAAAGATCCTCTCTTTACTTCCTCGTAACAATTTCTTCCTTCCATATCTCATTTTATTGACTATGGTTCTCATGAGCTCTTAGCCCCTCAGATTCATACTGTTTCCCCCATTTCATGTCTTAATTCCTTTCTCAATTTGAAGCAAATATTAGGAAAGCCCTCCAACCCCCGAAAAATGGTAATATCATTGTTTATCCTCCTTTGTAGGTTATTAAAGGAGTAAAAAGCTGGTCTTCCATGTTTGTTGGCTTCTTCATAAGAAAACGTCCCTCTTTTCCTATAATCAATCCTTGGGCACTCAAAAAAGGAAGAGTAAAGGATTTTAGGAAGTGTTGTTTAATGAGGATAATATTTTTCTATTCAGATTCTCCTTAAATGTTATTGCTTAAGAGATCATAAATACTGGTCCTTGTCACTTCAGCAACTTACCTCTTGTCCTCTAACTTTGGAAACCATGCATCAATTTAAAAGATTTTATGCAGAAACATATTTCCATTTGGAAATTTTCCACAAAGTTCCTTTTAATACTAGTCTAATAAAGGCTTGAGCCTCTTAGCGTGCTATATTGGGAAGTCTATTTATATGATGAAGCAACCGTATTAAGGAGAATAATAAACTATGCAAGGCTATGTTTTAGTGTTGATTTGAATCAAGATCTACCAAATGTTATGCCCCTTATAAAACTTGGAGAGGATGATAACATAATAGAAGATTCCATCAGGATCTCACACCAATAATGACCAGCTATGAAATAACAAGGAAAACTCTGGAAACCTATTTGCAAGAAGTTTCTAAGAGGTCTTTCATAATGTAATATTTTGTTAAAAGCCTCACAGAAGACTTCATTGTAATGTTGTAAATAGAACTATAGATAATGACAATCTGTTCATTTTTAAAAAAAAAGAGAAGTTTCTAAGAGTAAATTACATAGAATTAATAAATCTAGACAATTAGGATATGCAAGGACCAATTTCTTTGGATTCACCAACAAATCCATAAGAGTCTTCCTTAAAACATCATGAGTCTGCTACTAAAAACCAGGCTCCCTAAAAGGAACCAAACTTAGAAAATTAATTAGCTTAGTTAAAAAAATTCAACCATTTCAGATTCTAATTAGGGCTTCTTTTACAAAAATCCTCTTTACAAAGAGCTAAAGGAGGAGAATTTTCACTATTCTAACCTAATTTAGTCCCTTTCTAGGAAAGATCAGTAGCCAACAGAAGCATACACTGGAGGATTATTGTCTAGTTTAACAAGTACTGCAATATGTAGTTTCAAACCTATTGAGGAAGAAGATCTAGCTGCAAGGTGAAGGCAAGTCCTCTGGTAGATCTCCTTGATTCACAATTTGTCTATCTTAACTTGAAACACTTGGGGTCTCAATAGCCCTAAAAAATAAAAAAATTAATTTTATGGATTTAATAAGGCCACTGGTTTTGGCCTTTGAGAGACTAAACTAAAAGTTGAAAAGTCTAAAAATCTCTAGTTATTCAAGAAGAATTAGAAGATCATTACTAACCATAATGCACATTATTATAGGAGAATAGCTGTAGATTATAATCTTAAGAGGATTGATATTCTAAGTTATCAAGTGATAAATTCATTCACTTACAAGTTGTATAGGGAAAGTATAGATCTCTTTCATCTATAATTCAAACCTTGCATTCTAAAGATCTATTATGTGGAATGATCTTAAGGCATTTCATAAATCAATTAGGGACCTTTGGCTAATTTTAAGGGACTTCAACAGTATCATTCTAGCATCAGAAGTTGAAGGAATAAGATGCTCTAATAATCCCTTCTCTGACCTTAGATCCTACCTTTCTAATTTTGAAGTAACAGATCTTAATTTTCAATTTCTTATGCAATGTTGAGGGTTGCTAGGAAGTTGCTGGTAAAGACATAAGTCTAGATGTTTTAGGTTTTGAATCATTCAAATGCTATAAGAGATAGGGTTTAAAGAGTAACTTAAAAAGCTAAGGTTGATTATACACTCTAATACAACTTTAAAGCTTGATAGAGCTAGGGAGCACTTGATTCAGAAATAAAAAGAGATTTATAACTTCCTTAGGCCTTGTTTGGTTGAGGGTTTAGTAATGGAATGGGATGAAACATAACACACTTCCATCGTTTGGTTTAAGGTTTCATAATGGAATGGAACGGAATGAGATGAAAGTAGAGGGTTTCATGTTACGTTTCATTCTATCCTAAATAGTGAAAATAACAAACTTCCGATTTGGGAGGTTTAGGATAGAATGTAAATTAATAAATATATACTACCTAATATACCCTCGATAATTTTTTTAATACCAATTCTTTCTTCTAACCCTAACCTCCTTTTCCCCAAACTCATTTATTATGGTCTACTAGCTTAACACCCTCAATAATAATTTTATATGATTAATAAAAATTGTATATAATTAATAAAAATAAAAAATAAATAAAATTTTTATTAATGAAAATAGAAAAATATAAAAAATTATTCTCTAATTGTTTGTATATATTTTTATATAAATAAAATATAAATAAATACTTTTAAATATAAATCACATATAATAGAGTAAAATTTATTAAATAATTAATAATAAGATTTTTATATAATTAATAATAAATTGTATATAATTAATAATAAAATAATAAAAATTTATTATTTTTAAATAGAAAATAAAAAAAAACAAGTCACAACTGTGACTTTTTAATTGGACATGATTTCTATTTTAAAATTATAACGTTAAATTTCTTGCAACAACTATTTTAATATTAAGGGTATCATAGTCATTTACATTACATTCCATTCCATCCATCTTCCAAACAACGGTTCACTACATTACATTATGAACCCTTCCATCCCTCCCAAAAAACTTTTACTATGTTACGTTCCATTCCATTATAAACCATTCCATTCTGTTCCGTTCCATTCTGTTTTATTCTATTTCATTAATTAACATTCAACCAAACAGGCCCTTAGCGATGCTTCAAAATAATCAATAAGAAAGTGGCTATAAGATTATATACAAGGGCTTTGGAAGACAATTACTCTTTGATTAAACAAAACTCTAGAGTTTTATAGCTCAAGGAAGGAGACGACAAGATTAAGTTTTTATATATACCTCTCTCCTTTCTAGAATGAACTCGATAAAAATTATCTATTGAAATATGATGGCATAATTATCATTGTTCAAGTTGACCTTTTGACTCATGCTCTGGATTACTTTCAAAAAAAACAATGGCTCTTCCTTTCTAAATTCTTCTTCATTTTCCTCCCTCAACTCTTTTATTCCTAAAATTCTATATAGGCAAACAATGTGATTTTCTTACTAGTCCTTTCACAACGGAGTATATTAAGAAGGATTTATTCAATATTAATCCTAGAAAAGATCCTAAACTTGATTGTTTTAGTGCTTGCTTTTTCTAAAAGAAATAAGACTCATTTAAACAAGAAGTTAGCAAGGTAGTATTGAAATTCTTTTTAAGTGTTATGATGTTGAAAGTTTAGAACAAAACTCATTCTTTTGTTTAGTACCTAAGATCACCAATCCCTCTTTTCAAAAATATGTTAGATCAATAGCTTATTTTAACACCTTCTGCAAGAAAATTTCCAAATCCCTAACTTTATGACTAAAGTGATAAAACAAACACACGCAAGAGGGGGGTGAATTGTGTGTGACTTAAAAATTTTTGCAAGTTACTTTTGTTCAAAAAGAAATGACAAGAGCTTGTTTATAATTAAAACAACAGAAGACTATTGTGTGATAGGATCCTCTTTATACAGAAGGAGCCTGTTAAGTGATAAAAAGCTTGTTAAACGATAAGAGCCTACTAAACGAAAATTTCTGTTAAAAACAATTTAAAATAGAAAGTGCCTGTTAAAACTAAAAAGAACCTCTTGTAAATTGAAAACAGAAGGAGCTTGTTATAAAGTGAAGGAGCCTTTTGCTGAAATAAACACAAATACAATATAATGCAAAAATTTAAAAGTTAAGAGAAGAGAGAGAAAGACGCGATCAATTTATACTAGTTCATTTTACGATCTAAGACTACATCCAGTCCCCAAGTATCCAACTTGAGTGTTTCACTATAAAAATCAAGTAGTAATTTGACGAGCCTCTTCAAGCTCACTATTACATATTTTTCAAGGTTCTCCAACCTTTCACACTCAAAGTGTATAATAAGCTTCTAAAAGCTTACAGAAGAATAAAATGTAAAATCAAAAGTAAGTTCTCCAATAACAATTTCTCTTTTGATAGAGTTATTTCACTTTCTAAGGCACAATAAGAATAATATGACTCTTAAGAATATAGATGTCGCTCAAATATTTCAAAAGTATCTGTATGTTTGTTTTTTCACAAGTGTTGTTGCTCTTCTTTAAATAGTCAATTTCTTTAACAAGTCGTTGCTTTACTTACATCTTTAGTCAACTGGATGGATTTAAATCTAAATAACTTCACTGTTATCTTTGCCAAAAATCTTCCAGTAATCATGGGGCTAATATCCGACCTTCATAATTAGTAAGATCTTTTTAGATTAACCGTTTCTAATAAGGTAAGTTCATAATGAAGGTTCCTGCAAGAAAGGAAGTTATTTTCCTATGATTTTATTTCCTTTTTAAAAAGACCATTATCTATGTAATGAAATAAATCCAATTTGAATTTTAAAATATTATATAGTTATCCAAAATCGTTAAATGTAAACCTTGAGCTAACAATCTCCCCCTTTTTGATGATGACAAACAATAATAGATATATGTTTCAAAATTCAAAAAGATAATAGATGATTTTGAAAGATACCTGTGACTTTTATATGTTCAAAAATTTAGAAGAAGCCTTTTTCTTAAGAAAGGAACCTATCATTTATGTATCACAGATTTTCACAAGTTCAATAGCATAATCAATCGCATGTATAATCGAGGCAGTATTGAGAAATATATCATCATGGTATTAAGTCTAATTATTTGGTTCAGGGTCTCCCGTCTTTGTTGTTCTCAAAATAAAAATAGATGGATTTGAAAACTTAGACTAACCCTAGAGCATCAACATCCCATTTATGACAGGGAAATTTATTTTTCCCCATAGGAGATACTTCCAATATATCTCTTAATATTTCCTCAGAAATTAAAATTTCACATTCATGCACCCATGAGACAATGGCTAGCTTTCTATTAATTTCTTCCTTTTTCATAGGTGTGTAGAATATCTTGACTAGCTCATCGCATACTATCTCATTTAATTTTAGAAAATTTTCCCAACTAATGGAAACAAAGTAAAGAGAGATAGGTATATCTATGTCATCAAATATCATGGGAGGCAAGATTTGAATTACCTTTCTATTCTTGTACTACATTTTATAGTGAACTTCAGCTTCTGTTGATTGAAACATTTTTGGTGATATTGATGTCTTTCCTTTTTGTTTAACTATTTTTATATTCTTTGCCCTTTTTTTCTTTAGGAATCATCTTTTGATAAAACAACTTATTTCTATCAATAGTTTCTTCAGTCACATGTGTTTTTCCCTTTTTTATTTCTTCCTTTTTTCTTTTTCTGGATTCTCCTTCCTCTTTCTTTTTAGCATCAGGGTTTTTTGTTCAAAAAATTTCTTAGCTTACTTTGCAAGACTTCCTCTGGTTCTTGGTTGTCTAATCAACTAAGAATGTTCTTCATTTGAATCGTCATCATTTATAACCCAGTGCACTCCTGATACTTAGAGCTTAGAGGAAATAGGTTCAATAAGATGAGCTTCACCATAACCATCAATAGAAGATAGAGTTTTCTCTTGTCCTTTTGATATGGTTTGTGCCATTGTAAGAGCGACGGATAAGGTTTAAAAGATTTGAGATGAAAACAGAGAGTTGGAATGCAGAGATTCAAGAGCGGCTCTTCGAATAATAATGAGGGTGAGTAGAGGAGAACAGTTTGTTTTTGGTATATTAGACGTTTCTTGAGCGTTGATCTTGTGTGAAGATGAACGACCGTATAATAATACAGGAAGTGTGATCGTTTACATATCTTTTGTTAGTCCCATACAGCCGATTGTTAGAACTTTGTGCATCTTTAAATGCAAGCTCCTTTCTTAATTTGCAAAATCTATCTTCAGAGAGTAGCTTGGTGAAAATGTCAGCTACTTGATTCTCAGTATTAACATGCAAAAGATTAATGGTTCGTTCTAAAACATGATATATAAGAAAATGATGTTTTATTTCTATATGTTTAGTCCTAAAATGATGCACCGAATTTTTAGAAAGATTTATAACACTAGTATTATCACATAACTTAGGAATATGAGAAAAGTTTAGAGAAAAATCCTGCAGTTGATGCTTTATCCATAAGATTTGAGCATAACAGCTAGCAGCTGCTATGTATTCCGCTTCAATCGTTGAAAGCGTTGTGCTACAATTTTGCTTCTTGTAGGACGAAGATACTAGACATCCTCCAAGAAATTGATAATGCCCACTTATGCCTTTTTGATTAACTTTATCCCCTGTATAATCTGCATCCCAATAGCCCATTACGTCAAATGAATCAGTTTTTGGATACCATAGTCCAAAATCCATAGTTCTGTGGAGATATTGAAAGATTCTTTTGATTGCTTAAAGGTTACTTTCTTTTGGATTTGATTGAAAGTGTGCGCAAAGACGCACACTAAGCATAATGTCTAGTCTTGAGCTTGTAAGATATAGTAATAATCCAATCATTCCTCTATACTTTGTTTCATATGTAGCTTTGCCTTCTTCATCTTTATCAAGTTTAGTTCCAATGTTCATGGGAGTACCCATCGATTTGGCATTCTCAAAATGATATTTATTAATGAGTTCGTTTATGTATTTGCCTTGGCTAATGAAGATTCCTTTTTATATTTTTCTGATTTGTAATCCGAGAAAGAGTGATAATTCTATCAGTATGCTCATTTCAAACTCCCTCTGTATTAATCCTGAGAATTCTTCACAGAAGGATGGATTAGTAGCACCAAATATTATGTCATCAACATATATTTAAACTGTGAGTAAATCATTCTCCTTTCTTTTAATAAATAAGGTTTTATCAACCTTTCCTCTTTCAAAGTTATTCTTAAGAAGAAAGTTACTTAACCTCTCATACCATGCTCGAGGAGCCTGCTTTAAACCATATAGAGCTTTAGTTAACTTAATCACATAATCTGGATGGTTTTCAGCTTCAAAACCTGGGGGTTGCTTAATAGATGCTTCTTTGTTAACGTAACCATTTAAGAATGCACTTTTACCATCCATTTGGAAAAACTTGAAGTTACTATAGCATGTCAAGGAAAGTAAAATTCTAATTAATTCCAATCTGGCAACAGATGCATAAGTTTCATCAAAATCAATACCTTCATGTTGATTGTAACCTTGAGCTACAAGTCTAGCTTTGTTTCTTACCACCTTATCATTTTCGTCAAGTTTGTTTCGAAATACCCACTGAGTCCCAATGATTGACTTGTTTTGAGAATGAGGTACAATATTTCAGACTTTTGTTCAAATTCATTCAGTTCGTCTTTCATGGTTGAAACCCATTTTTCATCAATAAGGGCATCTCTTGCTATCTTTGGGGTCTATTTGTGAGATGAGAGCAACAAAGTTGTTCTTGAACGATGATCTTGTTTTTAGACTTTAAGAGGTATCCCCCAGAACATATTGATGTGTATCAAGATCTCTCCATTCTCTCGGTGTTTTTCATTGCATAGGCTCCTACTGGGAGGTGCTTAAGTAAGTAGCCTGGTCTGTCTTAGTTTGAAAAAGACCTTCTTGATTTTGTAATTATAAAAGTATTATATTGATTATCTGATGTATTTTTAGGTACCAATGGATGCTCTTCACCATCCGAGTCGAATGCTATTATTGAAGGTAATGCTTAATCAAATACCACATGTATCGATTCTTCTATTCTTCTTTTTTCTTTTATTATATACTCTGAATCCTTTACTAGTAGTACTGTAACCAAAATTCTTTTCTTTCTCTCTATAACTCCATTTTCTTAATGTGTCCTTGGATAAGAGAAGTTGTGAGTTATACTATTTCTATCACAGAATTCTTCAAACTTTCTATTATCAAATTATCCTCCGTGATCGTTTTGAATTAAAGTGATGAAGTATTCTTTTTCTATCTGAATGTTTCTGCAAAACTTCTCAAAAGCATCATCCTTATTTGACAAGAAACAAACCCATGTAAATCTGGAGTAATCATCTACTAGAACAAAACCATAATGTTTGCCATAAAAACTTTGAGTCCTAATGGGACCGAATAAATCCATGTGCACAAGTTCAAGTGGTTAGCTAGTAGACAATATTTTTAGGAGGAAAGCTACTTTTTACTTGTTTACCTTTTAAACAAGCCTCACAACCTGATTGCTTTTGAACTTTGGTAGTCCTCTTACTAACTCATTTTTGGACAATTTTGATAGAATGCTCATTGTGGCATGTCCAAATCTTCTATGCTGGGTAAATGAATCCTTTTCTAGAGAAACAAAACACTTAACACTTTGTGAGGACATGCCTTTCAGTTAAGTACAATATATATTTTGATTTTTATGACTAACAAACGCAATATTATCATTATAAATATCAACAATTTCATAATGAGATGCATAGAAAATGACTTTGTAACCCTTGTCGCATAGCTGACTCACACTCAACATGTTATGTTTCAAACCATCAATAAAGAGGACATTATCAATAGAGGTAGAGTTAGAATCACAAATTTTACCAATTTTGGTGACCTTTGCTTTATTTTTGTCTACAAAGACAACATTACCTCTGTCCTTTCTTTTAATGTAGTTGAAGTGTGATATTTCACCTTTCATGTGTCCCAAACTGTTTTGAAACATATCTCATCGTCTCCTAATTTAGCCATAAAGCAGACGTTGCTGACTTCTTCTTGCTCTTCTTCTTCAAAGTTTTCAAAATCCTCAACTGATCAGGTTACATTCATTGCTTGTTTTCTAGATTTTCTATTCTCTGACTTGTCCTTTTGAAGAAGAGGACATTCTGGTTTTGTATGTCCAGGCTTCTTACAATGATAGCATATGATTTAATTGTTTTATGTATTGCTATTGCTGTTGTTGCCTTTGGCTAATAACCTATTGTTTCTAGCTTTCTTGTTTCCTTCTCTTTTCTTCATCAGCTTCTTTTTATAGAAGCGAGCATATTTTCTAACCATAAAGTTGAACTCGTCATCTCCATCTATTTGCAACTCAATGCCACTTTCATCATCGTTTCATTCATCAGTTTCTTTCAGTATCATTCCTTTTCTGTAGGAGGATCCTCTTGCGAGATCCAATATCGGTTGGAGAGGGGAACGAGGTACACCTTATAAGGGTATAGATACCTCTCCCTCACAGACGCGTTTTCCCGAACGAGTGTGCGGGAAGAGCAAAACTATGAAGGCTTGGTTTGGCCAAGGCCCAAAGCGGACAATATCTATGAGCTGGTGGTCCAGGTTGTTACAAATGGTATTAGAGCTAGTACTTGGATTTGTATGTTAGCAAGGATGCTGGGCCTCCAAGGGGGTGGATCTAGGCCTGTGGGCTAGCAAGGATGCTGGGTCTCCAAGGGGGTGGATCCAGGCCTGTAGGCCAGCAAGGACACCGGGCCTCCAAGGGGGTAGATCCAGGCCTGTGGACCAGCAAGGACGCTAGGCCTCTAAGGGGGATGGAATGTGAGATCCCACATCGGTTGGAGAGGGGAACGAAGTACGCCTTATAAGGGTGGATATCTCTCCCTCACAGATGCATTTCTCAAAGCGAGTATGCGAGAAGAGCAAAACCGTGAGGGCTTGGTTGGGCCAAGGCCCAAAGCGGACAACATCTGTGAGCGGGTGGTCTAGGCTGTTACACCTTCATCTCGCCTAAGCTCAGTTTCATGAATCATCAGATTTTCTTGTAGCTAGTCGAGTGAAATAATGTCTAGATCCTTTGTTGTTTCTAGAGATGTCACATTAGGTCTCCATTCCTTTGGTAGTGACCTCAGAATCTTTGTTACGAGCTCGTCATTGGGATATATCTTTCTCAAGTTCTTTAAGGTCATGATGTTGTTATTTAAGCATCTGAAGAATTTGTCTATGGTCTCTCCCTTTTTCATACCAATAGTTTTGTATTGATGCACTAAAAAACTTATTATATACTTCTTTAAACCATTTGTTCCTTCAAACGTGACTTGTAGTTTGTCCCATTTTTCCTTTGCTATAGAACAGTAGGGTATTTTCTCATCTTCTTCAGGAAATAATGCACAGATTAGATGATATTTTGCTTTAGCGTTTAGCTGTGCATTTCTTCTATCAGCATCAATCCATACTACTACATTATTTGAATTAGGAAGTGTAGCTCTAATTCTGATGGCTTGCTAGACTTCAATATCTATAGATTAAAAATATGTTACCCTTCTCTCTTTCCAGTATGAGTAGTTATTTTCATTTAAGTAAGAAGGCTTTGAGACGGATTGTCTTTCAAAACTTCTCAAGGTGTTTGCCATGATTTATCATGTATGGTAAAACATAAAAATGTGAAACCTTGCTTGATACCAAATGATAAAGCAAACAAATGTAAAGGGGGTAAATTGTGTGTGACTTAAAAAATTTTGCAAGTTACTTTCAGTTCAAAAAGAAATGACAGGAGCCTCTCTATAATCAAAACAGTAGGAGCCTTTTGTGCAATATGATCCTATTTAAACAGAAGGAGCTTGTTAAGCGATAAAAAGCTTGTTAAATGATAGAATCCTACTAAATGAAAAGTTCTGTTAAAAACAATTTAAAACAGAAGGCACCTGTTAAAATTGAAAGAACCTCTTGCAAGTTGAAAACAGAAGGAGATTGTTGTAAAGTGAAGGAGCCTCTTGATGAAATAAACAAACACACAATATAATGTGTAAATTTAAAAGTTAAGAGAAGAGAGAGAAGGACATAGTCGATTTATACCGGTTCGACTTATAACCCAAGCCTACGTCCAATCCTCAAGTATACAACTTGAGTGTTTCACTATAAAAACCAATTAGTAATTTGACAAGTCTCTTCAAGCTCACGAGTATATATTTTTCAAGATTCTCCAACCTTCTACGCTCGAAGTGTATAATAAGTTTCTAAAAGCTTATAGAAGAACAAAATGTAAAATCAAGTAAATTCTCAAGTAACAATTTCTCTCTTGATAGAATGATTTCACTTTCTAAGGCATAATAAGAATAATATGACTCTCAAGAATATAGATGGGCTTGAATGTTTCGAAAGTCTGTGAATGTTCATTTTTTTCACAAGTTTTGTTGCTCTTCTTTAAATAGTCAATTTCTTCAATTAGCCGTTGCTTCACTTACATCTTTAGTCAACTAAATGGATTTAAATCTAAATAACTTCGATGTCATCTTTGTCAAAAATCTTCCAATAATCACGGAGCTAATATATGACATTCATAATTGGTAGGATCCTTTCGAATAATCCATTTCTAGTAAGGTAAGTTCATAATGAAGGTTCCTACAAAGAAGGGAGTAATTTTCCTATGATTTTATTTCCTTTAAAAATAATATCGTTATCTATACAAAGAAATAAATTTAATTTGAATTTTGAAATATTATATAGTTATCATCAAAATCGTTAAATACAAATTTTAAGCTAACATAAAGTTGATCATATGCTCTTTTATTAATAGCATTTGTAGATAGAAGAACTATTAGGAAAATATATTACTTATATACAAATTCTCGAAAGAACTATCATTTGAAAAGGTTAGGTAAGAATTGTGCAACAAAGCCTTTTAATTCAATTGATTGGGATCTCATTCTCCTCTCTTTTGAAGATTTTAGATTTTCTACTTTATTTATCTCTTAGATCAGACAATGTATTACACTCCTTCTTTTAAAATTATTATCAATGGTGAGGCTACAAAGTTATTTAAGGGAGTTAGGGGAATTAGGAAATGAGACTCTCTTTTCCCTTATTTGTTCACCATGTGCATCAAGGTCATTTCAAAGCTTATTAATTACAACATAAGATTGAAGAATAACTTCAGGTTTTATAGGGAATATGAGCACTTCAGATCTTCAACTTATCTTTTGCAGATGATCTCCTTCTTTTTATGGTGTTGGTTCTATTTTATTCTCTTGTCTTATTAACTCCCTTAATTCTTTCAAAAAGTTATCTGAATTGAGCATCAATAGAAAGAAGAGTTATATCATGGTATCAGCTAATGCTAATCATTCTTTATCGGAGCTTATTGATATTTCATGGTTGAGCCTTAAAATCTCCTCCTTTCACTTATTTAGGAGTTCTAATCGCTTCGTAGAAAAAACTCCTATGTGGATGTCAACCATTATTTGATATGCTTAGGAGAAGGATTGGCTATTAGAGTAACAATATCTTGCATATGCTGCCAAACTGCATTTGATCACTTCTATTCTCAACACTTTATATATATATATATATACACTAGTCTTCGTATCTTATTCTCCCTAAAAAATTATGCAAGGATAAAGAGAAGCTCCTTAGTAACTTCCTTTGGACAGGCTATACTTGTATAAAACCTTACACAGAAAGTTAGCTGGAAAATATTTGTTTGCCAAAAAATGATGGAGGCTTAAACATCCATTCTATACTTATGGTGAATAAGGTACTACTTGCAAATAGATTATGGAGAATACTTAATAGCAAAGAGTCTTTATAGGTTAAAATGGATCTGTGGAAGCTATCTGAAGGATATGAACTTCTAATCTTTTAAGCCTAGAAAAGATTCTCCTTGGTTAATATTGCAAACGATAATGATAAAAGACAACTTATAATCCTTAATCAAACTCAGGATTGGCAATGGGGATGGAACTTGGGTATGGTCCCATATTTGGAGTAAGTTAGGTTTTATTTACCTTTACCTAATTATCAAAATGTAACACTACTCTTCCTAAAGAATGCTAAAGTTATTTGCTTACCAATAAAAGCAACTGGTTCTGTAACTATAGAAACAATATTTTCTTAAGAAGTTTTTCAACTTATCAACCTAACTTTATTTAGGATCATAAAATTACCTAGTTGAGGCATTTCTCTAGAAATTTCACCAATAAAACTTGCAGGGATCTGCTCAAGTTTCATGCCCTAAAAACCAACTAGTAGAGGCTAGTTTGATGTAAGTTTATCTCTCAAAAAGATCTCATTTATGCTTTGGCTAAGTATGAGGAATAGTTTTAGTACATTGGAGAGACCTTTTTAATACTTCTATTGTAATAACTTGTGGAGGAGTATCCAGTATTTATGCAAGCGCTTCTCTCATAAAAATTAAAGGAACAAAATTGTACAATGAGTTTCTACTCCTTATCAACATAGTAAGGATGATCTTAATCTTTTCAAAATTTAGGATATTTAATAATCATCAATTTCATTTATAATAAGCTTCTTGGAGGAATATAAACAAGATTAGGGGATTGAAAAATTGAAAATGTGAAGGTCTCAAAATTTCTACAAAATTGACAAGTAGATGGAATCTTTAAAAGGTTTATCTTTATATATTATGTTAATTACATTTGATGTTTTAATGCTAAGGTTAAATCCTTAGAATAATTAATGTTTAATTGAAATTAGGATGAGATCACAATTATAAGATTCAATTTGCATTTATGTATTATTCCCAAATTATTCCTAGTTATAGTTTCAACAAGATGAGATATTGATGAAACGATAAAACTAGAACTCATTATATTTTTTTCTTATGAAGAAAATAACTAATCTCATTAATAAAAGTATGGAGATACTTAAACTAATGTATGGGTGCTTATTAAAGAATAAGCACACTAAATTGACTCGATTATGAGGATCCCAAATGGAATATTACTTATGTGTCTTTAGATTTCCTTATAATGATAGTTGTATAATTGATCCTTAGGCTTGAAATTATCAAGAGATCTCAAGTGAGAATTACTATATTTTGATGCTGCTAATGAACTATCCTATTTAGGATAATTAAGCTAGTAGTACTTAGATGCAGTATAAACCAAATGAAGATAGTTGAGTAAATCAATAAAGGATTCGTCACTCCAAAATAATTAGAGAGAATGTTCTACTGTTTTTGATTAGTAGTAATCTAAGGAATTCTTTGATCAAAGTTAATTGACATTTAAAAAGATGTTTTCAAATATTAATTATAAAGCAATTACTGATTAGCAAGAACAAACATGATTAGATACAAAAGAGTAAACACTATATCTATATTCTATTCAATTGGAACGTTGGATGATGAAATGATTAAATCATACAACATACTTATGCATGAACATGTTAAGTCAAATCATTTTGATATTCTTGATATTGAAGTGATCATGACATGTTGATAGACGTCAATCTTGATATATGATTATAAATTGTTTAATTAGAGAATTAAAGATAAATTAGAAGGAGTTCTAATTTATTTAATTATAATTATGAATTAGAATTAGAATTTATAATCACTGCCAATATATTAAGAACATGGGTCACATATAAAGAGCAGTTTAAAAGAGAAAATTCAATTTTGATTAAATTGAACTTAATTATAAAGTTTGTGAAACTTTAGAGATCAAATATGAGATATTTGATTTTATTAAAATTAAATTAATTATAATTATAGTTAAGACTTTAATTGTAATTGATGTATTTAGAAATTAAAAAACCTAGTACTTTTTCTATATATAGGAATAAGCATAAGAGGGCTAACACTCTTACTTGTTCCTCTCAAAAGGCTGAGTGATTATTTTGTGGATACTGTTAAAAGTTAGATGCATGAATAACTCGTGATTGACACATCAAAAAAGTTTCAAAAGATTTTCACAAGAATATTGAATCAAGTATAATTTTATATTTATGATTCGAGTTTAATTTTTCAAGTTATTTAATTATTAGGATCTAAATAGAAATTGTAAAATTTTATTTTTTCCGTTACACCTATGATTTGATAACGGTTGACTTCCTAACACATATTCAAGTATTTATTTTATTCTATAATCACCTTATTATTATGCTTCTAGATTTCAAATGTTTGGCAATGTGCAACTTTGTTTTATTAACAGATTAAGTCCTTTCATTTTAATATCTTCAATACTAGAATTTTTTTACTAGTTCAAGTGGAAACTTTCATATATAATCGTGGCTTTAGTATTGTATTATAATATTTTTAATTTAAAAAACAAATAGTCTAATTAATTTCTCAAAATTTTGATGTTCATTATATATTAAATTTTTGTTGGAAAATCTCCACTTGTGTTTTACAGTAACCAACCACTATATATACGTATACTGGTCTTTACATAGTATTTTAACTTAATGTCTTCGATTTTCCTCTTTTGTTTTTTTGAAAATGTCAAAACTTCATTAATCAGAATTAAAAGAATCCAACAAAAATGAAGGGGGAGAATCAAACCATTCCCCACGATCCACAAGTGAACGAGTTGCCTGAGCTAACTTATGCGCAACCACGTTCGCAGATCGACTAACAAAACAAACTTTAACATTAGATATCTCTGTTATAAGAGATTTACAATCATCTAGTAAAAGGCCAAAACAGGAGATGTCACCTGAATCAGTACTATTAAGCGAGTTTGCTACCTCTTGAGAATCTGTCTCAATGATTACTGAGCTCCACGAGTGTGCCAAAATCCAGCTCAGAGCCTATTCGACCCCAATTAGCTCAGCCTCTCTAGCATCCAATACGCCATCTCTAACCAAATTCCTTGCTGCAAGAAATGAACCATCAGTTCTTCTCACTACCATACCAATACCAAATTGATATCCTGGTAAAGATGTGGCTGCATCAACATTCAATTTCAACCATCTCTCAGCCGGCGGAGTCCATAACGAAGCTGTTGCCAGATTTCGGTTGCCGACGGGCTGCAACTCAAGTCTGCTTGATATGCTCGTCCATTCCTCAAAATCACGCACCGCTTTAGTTAAGCATTGTGAGGGAGAAATAAATCTTTGATGCCAAATCCATTGATTGCGACTATGCCATATGCTCCAACAAATGTAAAAACTCACGACTAAATCCAGCATATTAAACAGAGAAGTAAAAGAGAAAAGCCAATCCCGAAAAGTAGCAACTATTGTATTAAACCAACCCAAAGGACCAGCATTCCAAACCTCCTTAGCAAAAGGGCATTGAATCAGAATGTGCAAGATATTTTCAGACCCTCTTTGACACATTGGACAAGAATCCACAACCGGAACATGCCTCAGTACAAGCCGCTCTCTAGTAAGTAAAATACCCAAACCAGCACGCCACATAAAATTCAAAAGAAAAGGAGGCACCTTGCACTTCCAAAGCCGAGTCCACCCATGCGAGTGAGCCTGATTAATAGCTTATTGATATTGCCAAGTGAGTGTTTTAGAAGCACTTTTGATTGAATTGTTCCCCTTGCGCTCATACTTCCAGCAAAGAACGTCCTGCCTTTGCGATGATGCTAGTGGAATAGACAAAATGGCTCTGGTATCACTTTCATTGAAAACCCTAGAAATAAGGGGTACATTCCAAGCACGACCCAACATTAAATCAGAAACCATAAAGCATCCATTACAGACATCAAAAGTTGAAGAAGGTCTTGAACTTTCCAAGCTAGGAAGCCAAGCATCTAGCCAAATGGATGTATGATTCCCCCGAGCTGATCCGCCAGTAAGCTCCTGAATTTAGAAGCGGAATTGTTGCCAAGATACCTCGCCAAATAAAGCTAGGATTACTACCTGGCTGGGCATGAAGAAAATCCGAAGTGGGGAAGTAACGGGCTTTCATAACCCTCGCCAATAAAGAGTCAGGGCAAGATAGCATATGCCATCCAATATTACCAACCATAGCAAGATTGAATTGATAGATCTTCTTGAAAGAGAGGCCCCCAAACTTCCTTGGCAATGCCAACCTCTCCCAACCGATCCAATGTAATCCACGTTGATGATCTCTACCTTTACCCTACCAAAACCGAGACATAACTTGCTGTAACTCATCACATAAAGTCTTAGGCAGAAGAAACATACTCATCACATAGTTAGGTAAAGCTTGGAGCACCGTCTTCAGTAAAATTTCACGACCAGCCTGCGTAAGAGTCCTTTTATTCCATGAATTTAACCTTGCCCAAAGCTTATCTTTGACAAATTGTAGTACCTCCTTGTTTCTGCCAACAAAAGTTGGTAAACCAAGATACTGGCCCAAATCAGGTTGCTCTCCTACTTGGAAAATATAACAGATTGATTGCTTAACAGTACTTAGTGTATTCGCACTAAAGCAAATAAGGGACTTGGAGAAATTAATGACCTGACCTGATGCTTCAGCATACTTATCCAGAATTGTCTTCAACCTAATAGCTTCCTTAACCTTCTCATCAAAGAAAAATATACTATCATCAGCAAAAAATAGGTGAGATATGGGATGTGCCACAGGAACCACCCTACAACGATGAATCCTCCTTGCTAGAACTTCTGCTGATATCATCCTTGAAATCCCTTCAGTACATAAGATAAACAAGTAAGGTGATAAAGGATTGCCTTGCCTCAACCTACATCCAGGAAGAATAGGTCCAATCTAATTTACCCTGGGCTAACACAGTATAAGAGACAATAGTAACACAAAACAGCACTAAATTAACCCATGCATTAGCAAAACCCAATCTTAGAAGCACATTTCGTAGATAAGACCATTCAAACCTATCATAATCTTTGCTAATATCAATCTTCAAAGCCGCATGACCTCGTTTCCCCCTCTTCTTCCCGCTGAAGTAGTGCATAATCTCCAAGGCCATAATACTATTATCTTGAATATGTCGCCCAAGAATAAAAGCGCTTTGATAAGAAGAAATCAGATTCAGCAAAAGAGTCTTCAGCCTATTAGCAATCGTCTTCGACATAATCTTGTACATAACTTTACACAAAGCAATTGGTCTAAGTTCGGTCATCCTAGAAGGAGAAGCCTTCTTAGGAATAAGAACAATAGCCGTATCATTTAGAGAAGTCGGAAACGATCCAGAAGCTAGCTGAGCAATACAAAAATCAGACACTGCAGGTCCAATTAATCTCCAAAACTGCTGGTAAAATCCTGGGTTAAACCCATTTAAACCAGGAGATTTATTTGCCTTCATACTAAATACAGCACTACGGACCTCCTCCTCAGTATAGGAATCAAGCAGAAAACAATTATCATCATTCGAAACAAGAGAAGGAATACAATTCACACAGTCCCTTGAATCAGAAGCACTAGACGCAAACAAGTTTATAAAATAAGAAGAGATCAAATCAGACAAACCTGAACCCCAAACTCTCCAATTACCATCATCATCCTGTAGAGCGTCAATCTTGTTTTTCCGTTGCCGAGCCGTGGCTATCGAATGAAAATAACGAGTATTTCGATCTCCTTCTTGAAGCCAAAATACTTTAGCTCTTTGCTTCTAAAATCGTTCCTTCTGATCTAACAAATCAAAAAGACGGGTATTTACCTCTAGTGCTCGTGCTCGACACCTCGCGTCCCTTCTTCCTCTTAGGAATTTGATCTCCTGCTTTCACCTATCAATTTTTGCTCGAAATAATTTATGATGGTTCTGTCCCTAACTGTCGAGGAGCGAGCTACACATTTGTAATTTTCCTAGCAAATTCCCTCGATTCACCTCAACCCAAGCGTCCTCCACCAATCTTCGGCACTCTGGTTCCTTCGCCCGTGAGTTTTCAAAACGAAACAGGTGGGTCTGATATGTAGGGACGAAAATTTTAACCTCAAGAAAAAGTGGAAGATGGTCAGATGAACTGATGTCTACCGTGGAGGCTTTAGAGAAATTGAACCTTTGCCTCCAAGAATTGGACACTAAGATTCGGTCCAATTTAGCTTCAACCCAATCCAAACCGGTTCGCCCATTATCCCAAGTGAATTGGTAACCCGCCATCTTGAACTCTGTTAAACCCGCATCCAGAACGCCGATCGAAAACCATTAATTAATGAGGTTGGTTGAGCCCTACCACCTCTTTTTTCATTTTGGGCTAACAAATCATTAAAATCGCCCAAAAAAACCCAAGGTAAATCACTATCAATAGAGAGTCTTCGTAGAAGTTACCAAGATTCATGTCTATTGTTTCTATTCGGGTTCCCATAAAAACCCGTTAATCTCTACGGTCCAAGACCAGAAATATCAACAGCCAAATCAATATGAGAGGGAGAAGAAGAAAGGAGATTAACTGAAATTGAGTCTTTCCAAATCATCACTAGGCCCCCACTGAGACCCACAGAATCAATATTGACACAATCATCATAACCCAAAAGATTTTTTATTTCAACAATGCGAGAAAAAGAACATCGAGTTTCAATAAGAAAAATAAGGCAAGGGCTTTTATCCCTAACTATTTCTTGAAGTGCTTGTACTGCTCGCGGGTTGCCAATTCCATGACAGTTCCAACTAAGGCAACTCATTTCTTTCGGCGGGCCTGAATAACAGAACCCGCCGGTTCCCCATTTTTTGAAGGCTGCGCATCATTAATCTGCTGGTCATGTTCCATGTCTTGAATATCCTCTAGGGCCTGGCCCATGCGCTTCCTCTTTTGGTTATAAATGGTAACTGTTTGGGCTTTATCATTACTAGGCCCCAAACCTTGATTTGCTGCAGTCGGAATAAAAGCTAGAGTTTCTTATTTCTAGCAACTGACCCATTTTTACTGGTATTCAAAATTGAATTTGAATGCACGATCTCTGCCTTATCTTTGGGAGCAAAATCTGCCTTTCCAAATTCATAACCACCACTCACAGCTGCCGCTACCTCCTCAGCCGACAGGGGTTCATCTCGCAACCATCTTGCCCCAATAGTGGTCAAATTTCGGCGAGGATCAGCCTTTAGTTCTGGTCCAAATCTCCTCTCCAATGGTTGTCCGTTACTTTTCAATAGCTTAGAGCAAAACCTCTCCATGTCCCAGGAAACCACAGATGTAACAGAAATTTGGCAATCTTTCATACTTAAAATTAGCAAAAAAAACCGTCCTCACCTTCGCGCCTAAGAAACAGTCCCTCGCAAAGAGGACGAGTAGTATCGAACTTGACACGTACCCTCAGAAAGGATTTCTCTTGCCTCTTGAAACTGGCAGGATCCACAACAACAGCATTACCCACCCGTTTAGCCACTCTATTCGACCAAAACCCATCCCTCAAATTGTGAACTTGAAGCCACAAATGTAAGTGAAACAGAGGTACTAAAGATGGATGGCCATAACCCTCAACTTTGCCAAGCAGTAGAATTTGTCCATTAAAAGTCCAAGGACTCATGTCCTATACCCTATTCATGTCAACAGAATGGAAAAATTGATTGTCACATATTTTAATTGTCTCACAGAAAAGAAACGGTGAGTAATTTATTCTCCTAAGTTCCCAACAAGTGAGTTAATTTAATTGTATGTATATTAATATCGACATCATTTTACCACTAAACGAAAATTGACATATATGTTATTTTCTATCGAAAAGAAAATAAGCAAATATTGAAAGTTGAAGAGTTTGAGGAAAGAAAAAGTGCACCCTGTTTATTGATGTTTTCTGAAACGAAATTTACAATTAAAAATACAAATTAAGTTGATAAAAAATTTTTTGTCTCTTTACATTGTAAACGTGCGAGCGTAATAGTATATAATTCCTTTTAATAGTCACGATATAACTTTGCTCCTCTAATACAATTAGAAATTTAAAAAAGACACACAAAGTGGTTATAAATATAATTATCTCTTTATTAGTTAAATATTATGTCAATGTCAATGTTGACGTAACATTTACTTTTTACTTTTAAATTATATCGTATTAGAACTCATTCATTTAATTATATTTAAATTATTATCAAACCAATTATCTTTAATTTTTATTAATTTTAAAAAATCATAATTAACATTAATTAATCATAATAAATTTAAATAATTTTAAAATATTACCTTTTTAACATTTCAAAACTTTAGCATATGGCTAACATTTTACTATAAATATTAGAGTAAAAATATATATTTTTTATGTAAACATAATAATTGAATGATGCTTGCCTTTCATTTTTCCTAACACAAAGATTTTGTAGGAATGTTATATTGAAGTTTTAGTTATTTGTCCTAAAATACATGTGAAACACAAAGAAATTTAGTAACAATCACTCAATGAAAATTCCGCTGAAACGCAAAATATAGGAGTCTAATAGTATGTAGCCTTACCCACATGATGAAGAAAAAATATAATATATATATTTATATTTATATGTGCATGTATGTATTAAAATATTAAAATAAAAATAATTAAAAATTAAATAGACTTAGTAGATTAATAATAATAATAATAATACAAATATATAAATTTGTATAGATAAAAATATAAAAATAAGTAACAAAATAAATAATACAATATATATGAACAAGGTAAAGATACAAAATAAAAGATAAAACAAGTAAATAAATGCACAAACAACAAAAAATACTAGTTAATAAATAAATCTAATTATGTCATTACAATAAATACACGAGATAGCTACAATTATTCAACTTAGTTTTCTCGTTTATCATAAGTTTATAAGCAAATTCATAAGTAACATATTTGCTACTTGTACCAATCTTTCATGACAATTAAGGATTATTAAATTCATGGATAGCGATAGAATAATCAATATTAAATTAAATTGTCAGATTAATCAATATTAATCATTCATGAAATATGAGAACTGAAAACAAGAAATAATAAAAGGTTTAGAATACAAAACCTCACAAAGTTACAACAAGAATATTGAATCTCCTTGAATTAGAATAAATGAGTTTAGTCACACATGGCTTTGTTAGCTCAAGGTTTATGATTAACAAATTTGATGATAACTATATAATATTTCAAAATTCAAATTGAATTTATTTCCTTGTATAATTAACAGTCTAATTCTTAAAAGGAAATAAAATCATAAGAAATACGTTTTCTTTCTTGCAAGAACCTTCATTATGAACTTACCTTATTAGACATGGTTTATTCGAAAAGATCCTACAAATTATGGTTAGATATTAGCCCTGTGATTACTAGAATATTATTGGCAAAGATAACATCGAAGTTATTCATATTTAAATCTATCCAGTTGACTAAGGATGCAAGATGAAGCAATGGATATTTAAAGAAATTGACTATTTAAGAAAGAGCGACAACACTTGTGAAGTAATGAATGTACTTAGAATTTTGAAACATTTGAGTAACATCTATATTCT
This sequence comes from Erythroxylum longipes, assembly GCA_027563885.1. Lineage (NCBI taxonomy): Eukaryota > Viridiplantae > Streptophyta > Magnoliopsida > Malpighiales > Erythroxylaceae > Erythroxylum > Erythroxylum longipes. The sequence continues at coordinate 2,157 of JAOQMS010050618.1, read as the reverse complement.
TGAGAGTCATATCATTCTTATTGTACCTTAGAAGGTGAAATCACTCTATTAAGAAAGGAATTGTTATTTTATTTTTCTGTGAGCTTTTAGAAGTTTTTTTATACAATTTGAGTGTGGAAGGTTAGAGAGTCTTGAAAAATATGTACTTATGAGCTTAGAGAGGCTCGTCAAATTTAATATTTAGATTTTTATAGTGAACACTCAAGTTGGATGCTTGGGGACTAGACATAGGCTTGGGTTGTAAGCCAAACCAGTATAAATCGACTGCACCTTCTTCTCTCTCTCTCTCTCATTATCTTTTATATTTCTACATTATATTGTGGGTGTGTTCATTTCAGCAAGAGGCTCCTTCACTTTTATAATAGGTCCCTTCTATTTTCAACTTGCTGATGGTTTCTTTCAGTTTCAACAGGCATCTTTGGTTTTTAAATTGTTTTAACAGGATTCTTCATTCAGTAAGCTTCTTTCATTTAAGCAAGATCCAATCACATAAAAGGCTCCTATCTCTTAATAGTCTCCTGTCGTTTAAAAGGCTTTTACATCTGACAGGCTCCTACTATTTTTATTTATTAACTAGGATCTGTTTATTATACGAATTGGAAAAACTTGCAAAATTCTTTTTTAAGTCATATACAATTCGGCCCCCTCTTGTGTGTGTTTGCTTTATCATTTGCTATCAGAGCAAGGTTTCACATTTTTATGTTTTACAGCATGTGATAGATCATGGCAAATAATTTGAGGAGTTTTGAAAGACAATTCGTTTTAAAGCCTCCTTACTTAAATGGAAACAAATACTCATACTAGAAGGAGAGAATGACTATATATCTCCAATCTATAGATATTGAAGTATGGTAAGTAATTAGAGTTGGAGCTATAATTCCCACTTCCGATAACATAAAAGCCTCATTACTTTAATGGAAGCAAATACTCATATTAGAAAGAGAGAATGACTATATATCTCCAATATGTAGATATCGAAGTATGGAAAGTAATCAGAGTTGGAGCTACAATTCCCACTTCTGATAACGTAAAAGTATGGACTGATGCTGACAAGAGAAATACACAACTAAACGCTAAGGCAAAACATGACCTGATGTGTGCATTATCCCCAAAAGAATATGAAAAGATATCTTACTGCTCAACTGCAAATGAAATATGGGACAAACTAAAAGTCATGTTTGAAGGAACAAATGAGGTAAAGAAGCATAGATTAAGTATTTTAACGCATCAATAAGAAACTATTCACATGAAACAGGGAGAGACCATAGACAAATGCTTCAAACGTTTCAATAACATCATTACAACCTTAAAGAACTTGGGAAAGATATATCCCAATGGCGAGCTAGTAACTAAGATTCTGAGGTCACTACCAAAGGAATGGAGACCTGAGGTGACAACTCTAGAAACGACAAATGATATAGACACTATTTCACTTAACTGGCTACGAGAAAATATGATGATCTATGAAACCGAGCTTAGGCGAGATGAAAGATCCTCCTACAAAAAAGGAATGGCATTAAAAGAAATTGACGAATCAAATGATGATGAAAGTGATACTGAGTTGCAAATAGATAAAGATGACGAGTTCAACTTTATAGTTAGAAAATATTCCCTCTTTTATAAAAAGAAGCTAATGAAGAAAAGAGAGGGAAACAAGAAAGCTGGAAACAACAGGTTCCTATTAAAAGGTAGCAGCAATAGTAATACACAAAACAATCAAATCATATGCTATCATTGTAAGAAGCTTAGACACAGAAGACTATAATGTCCTCTTCTTCCAAAAGACAAGTCAGAAAATAAAAAATTCAGAAAGCAAGCGATGACTGTAGCCTGGTCAGATGAGGATTCTGAAAACTTTGAAGAAGAAGAGCCAGAAGAAGTCAACAATGTTTGCTTTATGGCTGAATCAGGAGACAATGAGGTATATTATTCTGACTCTGATATTGAAGTTGATGAATTGAAAAATGCATATCATGAAGTGTTCGATTAGTACAAAATGTTTGAAGTAAATCACTTGTTATTATAGAAAATACGTAATATGTAAGAATACACAAGAAGGGGGTTGAATTGTGATAAATTGTCTAAGATTGAAATCTTTAAAAACTTCTTGATTTTCTTGAAAGATTTAGACAATTTACAAAACAACGCACTTAATTC
>JAOQMS010050568.1:0-29837 GCA_027563885.1 Erythroxylum longipes | reverse complement strand
TTTAGCGACGGATATTAGTATTGTCGCTAAACAAAAATTTTTCCGTCAACTTTACCAACGGAAATAGATTTTCCGTCGGTAATTTGCAACGGTATATTGTCCGTCGGTAATTTTCCGTCGCTAATTCTTATTTTTCTTGTGGTGTAAAATTTATATTGCATTTATGTATTATCTCTAAATAGTTCCTAATCATTGTTCTATTAAGGTTGGACATTAATAAAATGTAAAAAGATTAGCACATGTAGGCATGTCAATTTTAGCTCGGTCCAACCCGATTTTGGTTTGAGTTGACCGGGCCACAGGAGGCCACGAGTCAAAATTTTTTCGGCCCAACTAAGCCACGGGCTAAGATTGGGCAGAGCACAAGTCGACCCGGCTCGACCCGTGGTGGGATTGGAATGACAAAAATGACATCGTTTTGTAATTTTTTTAAAAAAAAAGTAAGGATGGGTTGGGCCATGCCGAGCGGAGCCTAACATCCCTAAGCACATGTAGTCGATCTCATAAGCTAAAGTATAGAGATACTTAAATAAATGTGGGGTGCTTTTTAAAAAATAAGTTCACTAAACAGACACGACATGAGAAATACATTTGAAACATTACTTTTATGTCTATGAAATTCTTATTGTGATGATTATATAAGTGATCCTTTGACTTGAGGTACCAAAGTTATCTTATATGGGGATTACTATGTTTTGATACTACTTATAATTTATTTAATTATGGATCCTTTAATTGATAGTCATTAGATGTAGCATGAACTATATAGAGGTAGTTATCTAATCAAAATATAATTCATCACCCTAAAGTAATTGAGGAGAATGTTTTGTTATTCTTAACTAGTATTGATTAGGGAAATTCTTTGCCAAGGTGCAATCATACTTTGTAAATAGTTTACAAATGTCATTATTTGAATCGATAGCTAATAACAAAGAAATAATATGATTGGACTAAAAATAGAGTAGACGTTAATTTTACGTTCTATGTCTAATCAAAACATTGTATGATAAAAATATTGAACTATACGAAGAATCATGCATAGAAAGGTTAGTCAAAATCACTTTGACATTCCTAAATATTTGGGTGGTCATGACGTGTTGTTAGACGTCAATATTGATTTATGATTATAAATTGTTTAATTGAATAATTAAAGATAAATTAAAATGAGTTTTAATTTAATTAATTCTAATTATGAATTAGAATTATAATTTGCAATCATTGCCAATATATTTGGAAACTTAATGGGTCTCACGTAAAAAATAAGTTGAAGAAAGCAAGGTTATTTTAATCAAGTTGAATTTGATATTAAAGTTTGATAAAATTTATGATTAAATATGAGATATTTAATAAATAAAGATCAATATGAGATATTAAATCTAATTTGTACATAATTGGTATTTAATTAGAATTATTTGTAATTTTAATTGAAATTTAATTTCAATTAAATTACTAAAACATCCAAAACCTATTATAAATAGGCTTAATCTTTATAGAGTTAGCACTTTTTGCTTAACTTTCTCTGTAAGAGGTATAGAGTTCTCTCAACCTATTATGTAGATTATGTTAGAGGCTGGACACTTGTGCAGCTATGATGGTGGAGATGAATCGGTTTCAGAAAAGATTCGAGGGATACAACAAGATAAAGATTAAGCTTCAGAATAAGGTACGAATTACGATTCATCTTTGCTATGATTATGTGTTAATCATTTTATAGAATTAAATTGATCTTGATTTTTGGGAAATTAAAATACGAAAAATGTTTCGTAAGTATTTTGCTGCGGTTGGGATCGAATCTCGTTCTAGTTTCCTAGCAGTACTTAGTAGGGTTGTCAAAGTCTCCAAAATAATTCTAATTCTTCAAACTTTTGTAGTAGTTGTGGAACCAAGTCAAATCCCTAGAGAATTAAACGTTAATTTCTTAATTTCAAGCAATAAAATTAAATTGGGTGGGGGGTTTGATTAAATAACTATTAAATAAAATTAATACGAAACAAATTAAATCAACTGAATTTAAAAATGAGGAAGTCAAGATTACCAAACTTTGATTCAAGGGAAAGGTCTCATGTAATTGTAACATTGATCATTGGTTTAAAAAGAATATTTTCACAATTCAAGCAGTTAGTTCAAAACATATTGGGATAGCCGTAATGTCTCAAATTTTCCTAAATTAATTGGTTCAAACCTAGCATCCAAACCAAAACTTATCATCCATTAATTGGGTGTGATAACATTCCATATCAAAAAAAAAAAAGATAGCAATAAGCTTAGTGAAAAAGACAAACCCTAAATTAAATAATCGAGATAGCTATAATTATTCAAATTAGTTTTCTTGGTTTATCATAAGTTGAATATGCAATTTCATGAATAACCTACTTGCTACTTATACCAATCTTTTATGAAAATTACGTATAACTGAATTCATTGATAGTAATAGAATAATCAGTAGTAAATTAAATTGTCAGATTAATAAAATATTAATTATTCATGAAATGTGAGAACTCAAAACAATAAATACTTGAATTAAAATGTGAATAAAAGGTTTAGAACACAAAACCTTACGAAGTTACAATTAGAATATCGAATCCTCTTGAATTAGAATAACTGAGTTTAGCCACATATGGCTTATGCTCCAATAATAAAAATAGAAGAAAGATAAAGAATTGTGAAAACATAAAAAGAGATAACCTTATTATGTTGTGAGAAACGTCCTTTTTAGAAGGTTTTGTGATCTAATTCTAACTTTTAAAGCAATCTCTTCACTTTATTCAAATTTTGTAATTATTACCAATAGAGTCCAAATTTGATGCAATCTCCACCTTTCATCTTCTAAAATAAAATAAACATTAATTTTTATATCTAAACACCAAAATAAATCTAAAACAAAGGAGATAATATTAAATAATATAGTAAGATAAGATCTTATCAGTACCAATGATTACTGATCAAAGAATAGTACAAAATTTATTAGTGCTATATGAATTTCAAGTATTAGTTGACATTGGTTACCATTTAGTAATAGTCGTATAAAAAATACAAACAAAATATTGGATAAATTTGCAAAATTAAAAAACATTAAGACTTAAGTAAAAACCCTATATCACTACTTTTTACCCCCCAGTCTGACTACTTGGTACTTGCCCCTTGCCTAACTCAATTTACTAACTCTCACCCTTACCCATTGACCCACAACCTCCCTCTCTATCTACTTTTCTTGTCTGCTTTCCTCGCTGTCACTTCTTGATTCTCCATCAATATCTACTCTACGTTACTTGGTTCCTTTTGCAAATGTACCCCTTTCGACCGTCACAAGTCACACGTTGTCAGTTGCCCCTCCTCGTCTGCTCCCTATCGTATGCTGCTCCTTCGTCATCTTCTCTCATTGCAGCTAAAGTTATGGTTTTAGTGTTGCTTTGTGTTGACTTTGAGACTTGAGTCAATGATCATATAAACTATAAAGTAGAAATTATGTATGTAGTTTTTTGTTGTTTTATAAGGGAATATTAAGCTGAATTTATGGGAAAACTATGAAATAAATTGTGTTAATTTATATGCTTGTTATTGAGTATTTTCATGAATGGCTTTATAAATATATTAAGTCTTATTTATTTTATTTTTAGGTTATTTTTAATTATAATAATTATAAAAATGAGATCAAATTTTAGTTCTTTGAATTGTTAATTTGTCAATTGATTTATATGAAACATAAACTTCAAAAATTATTATTTGTATCCACAGAGTATTTAATATATGATTAAATCATTTAAACATGAGATTTAATACATAATTAAATCATTGAATATATGTAACTAAGTGAAAAAAATAAAATGTTTGCATTCCTATATTGATGTCACTAGAAAATAATATTGCAAATACATAAAATTAAAATTTGAAAAGGAATTTTTCCAACATGATAGCAAACTTACAAATGCACATTCATTATCCTATCTCATGGGTAATTAAATATATAGTAAGAAATGGTCTATAGGAATTGAAAAGAAAGACTTTAAGTAATTTAATTTCTCATTTATTATATTTAACCTGAAGTAATTATATTTCTCCATGATTATATTACAATGGCTTTTAAGATATGCCTTGATTTGTGAGAGTAATTCATTACTCAATATAATGTGAAGTTATTAATTTAATTGACATGTGTCTTTATATATTTTTACAGATAAATAAAGGAAAGTTCAAGTACTTCTGAAAATTCAAACTCTTTAGAAAGATTCGATGATCTAGCTTTAGCTCATGTTAGATTAGTTCTTAGTATGAAGAACCATACTATTTGATTGTATTATAACAAACATTTGAAAGGTGGGATAATTTCTAGATTAAAAAAGTATATAATTGGGATTAAACATGAAGCGGAGCCTTGTAAAAAAGTTAGTTGTGAAGTGAAATGACAGACAAAAACTTTACTTAAAGAGTATCAAAATGAGAAAAACAGAAAGCAAAGACTGAACTATAAAATTGGTAATGGAAGTTCTTTCTAACATGGTTAAGATGATATTAGGAATGTTGAAGATGATATTCCTACCCAATACCAAAAGATTGTTACATCTGATGTGAGGAACAAAAGAAGATAGTTATATAACTTTTTTGCACTATAAACAACTCCTTGGGTTCAACCTTCAATTAATAGTTCCTTACAATCTAAAGAAACAACTTATAATTATAGACATGACAATAGCTAGATGGTAGTATGAATTATATGTATCATTCAATACTGTTCTTTCTTATTATTGCTAGCCTATGATGGATGCTATTACCTCTTAGAATCCAAAATATAAAGCTCCTTCAATTGATAACTATAAAGGTAATCTTCTAAGCAGCTATGTTTATGAAAAAAAAGTTATTTGGATGAAATAAAAATGAACTAAGCAACTTATGGGTGTTTAATTATATATGATGGTTAGACAAATAAAAATCATGAGCCTATTATCAATTTTTTATTTATTCTACTAAGGAAACAATGTTTTTAAAGTTTATTAATGCATTTGGACTTGTTAGAAATGTTGATACTATATTTCAGATATTTGATCAAGTTGTGAATGAAGGTGCACCTAAAAACATTATACATTTCATCACTAACAACAATTATGCTTCTAAAGCAGCTAGAAAAAGGTTAAAAAACAAATATAATTCTTTTTATTGGACTTATTGTGCTACATATTGCATTAATCTAATGTTAAAAATATAGGAGATATTAATTCTAATGCTGACATGGAGGTTTCCAAAATTATACTTGAATATTTTGAATTTTATTCTTAATATCAATTTGTTATTCGAGTTTGTAAGCTTTTGCTAAGAGTACTTTGTTTGATTAATAGTGATAAGAAGGAAGTAATGGGATTTTTTTATAAAGACATGGAGAGGGCAAAGGAAGCATAAAGGCCAATCTAAAAAATAAGCATTTTTTGTATACACCTTATCTTTCAGTTATTAATGAAAGATGGAAAAGGCAATTTTATTTTTTGTTGTTTGCTACTGGGACATTTTTGAATCCTAGTGTTAGAAGAAAATTTACAAAGAAAGCTAAAGTTAAAAGGAAAATGATATTAACTATTATAATAATTGTTGCATATAAGATGATGGAAAATATTTTTAGCTCAGGGATAGAGGCACACAAGGATGTGTGTGGCGATTTTGGAATGCTTATTGCAATTCGGTAAAGAGACAAACTTAAGCCATGTGTATGTTTCTTCACTTTTGTTACTTGTTTGAAATTAATCATTGCATTATTTTGTTTATAAGGTTAATTTTTTTGTCTTATAGTTGCTTAACGGGACCAATTCGAAAGTATTGTTCCAAAATTGAAAAGGTTTGCAATTTGAATTCTAAGTCATATGTGTCAATGCAACAGGGTATAAAAGGAATTTGAGCACATTTAAATTCATCCATTCTAAAAAAAGAAATAGATTGGAATAAAAAAGATTGAATAATTTTGTCTTCATTAGATACAATTTAAAGTTTAGATGAAGGTAAGTTATTATAGTTATTAAGTTGAATATAATTTCATGTAATTTATTAATAATTTAATTTTATTTGTTTACTTAGACTGTTAATAGAACAAGTAGTTCTATAGATTTAATTTGCCTTGAACATATTGATCTTTAAGGAAATTAAGTTTATGAGGAACCAAGTTTAAGATATGAGAGTGACTTGGAAGATAATCTTGAATGAAAAAGTATTGATATGTCATTTGATGTAATGAATTTGAATAATAGTGATGATAAGACTCCTATTAATGATGAGTATTTTATACTAAAAAATTAGAGACAGTGTAATTTTAGTTGATATTCCATCGAATAAAGTTCTAGGTTTTCCATTTTTTCTCTTTTCTTTTAATTTCACTTGTATTTGATGTGCATGTTAAATTTCTATATATCCAGTATAAATTTAAAACTTTTAATTGTAAGTTTTTTTGTTCTAGGTTTTACTTTTACTTTACTATGTTCCATGACACAAACTTTTGTTTTAATGTTTATGGAGTCATTGATCTATATTATTCTCAATATATGATGTTTTGATGTAATTATTCTTTATTATATGATGTAAGTTCTAACATTTAAGTACTTTTGCATTATTCTTAGCTTGATATCTATATGATAATTAAATGTTCCTTTTCTTATATTAATTGTGGTAATTGTTTATATGTGAAATTTGTGAAGTAATATTAATATAAATAAAGAAATAATTGTTATTTTAAATTTATATTATTATAATTTTTGGGACAAATTTGATGTAAAATTAAAAAATATATAGCACAATATATTAAGGGACTATTTTATAATTTTATAAAATTTAGGGACTAATTTATAATTTTAAAAAATTCGGGAACTATTTTATAATTTTGAAAATTATCTAAAATAGATATTGATTAGTACCAGTATTGTACCGTAATAAAATCAAATCTGGTACCGAATTTAGTACAACATTTATAAAATTGGTCTAAACACATAATTATAATAATCTTTATTACCATTTCCTAATTTGAATAAAACTAATTCCATATTAAGATTTAATCACATGAATTTATATTACTTGTCTAATCCTTAAAATTGAAAGTGAAGTAACTTTTTAAATTTTTTTGTTAGGTTCGGTATAGTATATTAAAAAAACTAACATGTTTGCACAATCTCTGGAGGATATTTTATTAGAATTTCGAGACTAAAAAGTCGTAAAACTTTATAATTATAGAGATTAGATGTGAGTACTAGGAGTAAGACAAACAAATTTAAGGAAAAGCTCACATTATGGTTAGATATCACCATGTGCAATAATTGAAATGAAGGTTGAGAATAGTTGGAAGCACAATTAGGATCAAGCCGTGGTTCGAACTTTTTTTAATAAATAAAACGTCAATAGTTGTTTCTATTTGCAAATAGAAATAATAAAGAACACGATCAAGAAAATATGCATGTCTTACTCGTATAACTCATAGTAAAGAAATAGTAAATAACCTGACCTAGGACACGACTATATTCCAGCTTGTGTTTGCCACCAAATTGTAAATACACGCGGAAATCCTAAAAGTAAAGGAATTCTACATTGTTTTTATCTTAGAATTATGGTCAACTACTAAGGAAGAGAAACACCCTAAAGAGACACTTAGAAATTGTTTTTAAGGAAGAAGACAATTGAAAATAATCCCAAATGAATCAGAGGTTATTGGAATATCAAGGTTAATTCTAGAACTTTTTCTAATTTTTGTCATTTTATTCGTAATGTTGTTATAGGGATGATGAGTGACTAGTTTTTCATATGCCTAGATAAAGAGAAACCTAGTATTGTCTTTGTTATGGATTTATGTGAGTTATTTATTAAATATTTATTCATGAGAAATATCTTTGATTTTTTAATGTTTATTGAATTAAAATTAATGGATTTTGTTGTAATTTTCATTTGAATAATTTGAGAGAATCTGAATGTAAGTGGCTTATGACATAGATATTAAGAGTTGTATAGGTCCTATATATAGATAGGCTTATATAAATCTTCTAGTATTTGGGTAAAATCTTTCATGAAAATTCATAGATATTGATACATTATTGAGGGTTTAATCATAATAAAGACATTTGTTAATCAAATTGATAATATATGATTGTAACTTAAGATAGAGCAATTCATAAACTAGGAAATTTCACTATCTAGATTATAAAAGCTTCTAAATTTATGAATATTATGATGATGTCAGAGGGAGTTCTTATCTAAACTTTACTCATATCTATTTTCTTCTCTTGATTAGTTTCTTTTGTGTTATTTATAATGGCTTTATTCTTTGCTTAGGTTTAGTTTTGTTTAAAATTTTAATATCTATCAATAATCTCTTTATCTAATTAACTAGGTAATAGTAGGAGAATTTATCAATCCTTTACTACTTCCTTATATGATCGACAACGTATTCACTATCATACTGCTACCAGATGATAGTTGCACATGTCTTAGGTTTTGAGTAATATTATTGTCATAAAAAAACTTCTAAATTTCTATATTCAAAATACCACAATAAAAAACTAGTAAGGGTTATTCTTATTAAGTTAGATAATAGATAAATCAAATGCCACTCAAATATTTTTATTAGTACTAGAACTTCTTAAGAAATAAATGGAACTTAAAGTGTAGGATTTTCCATAAGAAGAGCATTTAGGATATATGAAGACTAAGTAATTAAGATGTTTCGATGACTGATTCACTTGAGAACTTGCAGTAGATGAAACAACTGCAATTTTAAGAAGATATAAGTACATACCATGAGCCAACTACATAGTAAAAACTAATTAATATATTGTTTGCATATATAATACATCATTATAATCGTAGGTCCATATAAAGCAATGAAATTATTTACTCATCTTCTTGCCTTCATTTATTAATGTTTTTAATTCTAATATTTTTCTTCATTTACAATAATATGTGTTTTTAGAAAAGTATATTATTCCTTCATCTTCTCTTTCCTCTACTAACTTTTTCTTCAACATCAACATTTTTTATGCACCACTTTCCAACATCTCAATCTTTTAGCGCATATCATCTTACATTGCAATTATTATGCCATATGATACATGTTTAAATAATTTTTTATCTTTCAAATCCTGTTGCATGCCTTGGCCCCCTAACGAGTTAAAAATTGTTGGCCAATGAAGACGCTTTTGGCCATGCTTGGCCAAAAGTCTTCAAGATTATTTCTGGTGAGATTTTTCCTGCTCGAAGATTACGGAGAGTTTGAAAAATTGACAGAATTCCTTAGACACAAGCTCAAACATTTGCACTATAAATAGAGGAGTTTGTTGAAGCATCAGATGCACCATTCCATCCTTTCCTTTAGGCACTAAATCTTCATTTTTCCTTTTCACTCGCATGTGAGTTGTAGTAGTTGAAAGCTTTTGTGCCATTTTTTTTACTTTTGTACAATCTCCACATATTAGTAAATTTGGCTTACCCTCCGGCCGTGGATGTAGGTCACATTGATCGAACTACGTAAATTCTTGTGTCCTGTCCCATTTATTTTGCCTCTTCTTTATCTTTCGTTATTAAGATTCGGGCTATTAAATTCAACCGGTATCTGATCCAAAGGGCATTATCTTTAACAAACTAGTATCAGAGCTTCTTTTGTTGATCTAACTTACTGTATGCTCTGTGGTTGCCACTAAGGTAGACCCTCCATATCAGAAAGTAACTTAGATTTTATTGTGAGCCTAAACAGGCCCACTGCCTCGAATTTATCTTGTGGGGCCCACTGCTTCGGTTTTATCTTGTAGGGCCCACTACCTTAGTTTTGTAAACGGAGTTCAATTTTACTTGTGGGGCCCACATCCTAACTTTGCTTGTGGGACCTATGTCCAGTGCTTTTTGGGGTCCTCTGTCTTGGTTTTATGTGTGGGGCCCACTTGAAAATAGTCAGAATATCATTTTTTAGCCATCATGACAATAACGAAGACCTCTATTGAAAAGTTTGACTGGAGCGTTAACTTCGGTTTGTGGCAGCTCAAGATGCAAGCCATTTTAATACAAGGTGGGTGTGAGATTGCACTTAATGGAATGGAGAAAAAGCTAGCAGATATGACGTCAAATAAATTCAAGGATCTAGATAAAAAGGCTATATCAGCCATCATATTGAAACTCTCCGATGAGGTTTTGCAGGAGATTGCTGGTGAAAGCACGGTTAAAGGTATGTGGAACAAGTTGAAAGCCATGTACATAAAGAAGATTGTGGAAAATCGGCTTTATTTGAAATAGAAGTTGTACATGTTGAGGATGACAGAAGGTACATCTATTCTTTCATAGCTGGACAAATTTGATTCCCTTATTTTGGATTTGAAGAATGTAGATGTAAAAATAGAGGATGAAGATCAAGTCATATTGTTGTTATGTTCCCTCCCCCAATCCTTTAAATAATTTCGTGATACTATGATTTATGGGAAAGAGTCAGTCTCATATAATAGTATTAAGTCTGCATTAAAGTCAAAAGAGCATATTGATAGGGACATCACTAGGGACTAGTGGAATTCAGGCATAGTGACTATTTATATGGGGGTAGATTTAAAAAAAAAGATTTTGAAAAAAGTATATCTAAAGGCAGGTCAAAATCCAGACATAGAAATAAAAATTGTAATTATTGCAAGAAAAAGGGGCATATAAAGGATGACTGCTATAAATTGAAATATAAGGAGAAAAAAAAATTGAGCAGAATAACAACAACACTCAGAGGCTAGTGTAGCAGTATATGAGAATGAGGGAATTATTTTTGTAGCCACAGAAGATAAAGTTAGGTCTAATAAAGAGTGAATTTTAGATTCGGATTGTTCTTACCACATGAGTCTCAATAGGGAGTGTTTTTCCACTTATGAGTTATTGGATGGTGGAATTGTTTTGGTGGGTAATAATGCTGCCTGTAAAGTTATTGGTAAAGGTACATTCCGGATCAAGATGTACGATGATATCATTAGAACACTCTCTGTCGTTAGACATGTTCCTGGTTTGAAGAAAAATCTCATCTTTTTGGGCACTCTCGATTCTCAAGGATGCAAGTACTCAGTTGAAGGTGGAGTTTTTGAAAATTTCTAAAGGTACTCTTGTATTGATGAAAGCTTGCAGCTCTGGTAGTTTGTATGTTTTGCAGGGATCTACTGTGGCAGTCTTTACTAATGATGACATTACCAAATTGTGGCACATGCGCTTAGGATATATGGGTGAGAAAGGCTTAACATTGTTAAGCAATAGAGGCCTACTTTGTGGTCAAAGTACTAGTAAGATGGACTTTTGTGAGCATTGTATCTTTGGGAAGCAGAAACGAGTCAGTTTCAGTTCTCCAGCTGTCCACAAAAGTAAAGGTACTTTGGATTATATTCATTTTGATCTTTAGGGACCCTCTCGTGTTCCATCTAAAGGTGTTGCCCAGTATATGTTGACTTTTATTGATGATTATTCAAGGAAGGTTTGGGTGTATTTCTTGAAACATAAGAATGATGTTTTCTTAACCTTTAAGTAATGGAAAGTTTTGACTGAAAAGCAGACAGGAAAACATATCAAGTGGTTACAGACAGATAATGGTTTGGAATTTTGTGGAGGTGAATTCAATGAATTTTGTAAGTATGAAGGCATTGCTTTGCGTCACACTGTCAGAATGACTCCGCAATAAAATGGAGTTGTCGAGCGCAAGAACCAGTCTCTTTTGGAAAGGGTTTGATGTGTAACATCCCGTTTCCATACAAAGGGTTAGAATCCTAAAATATGGTACATGTGAGACCAATGAGATATTAAGAAAAATGCATTTCATGCTTATGCATAATGTTAGCATAAACGCACGTGAATTTGATCGTTGCACACATTACAATAATTTGTTCATGCACTCATTTGAAATTTTTCAGGTATAAATGATTGATTTGATGTGATTATGAGGTGGATAGTGAATATTTTGTTCTGAAAATTGATTTGGTGTATTAAATTATCGATTTAGAATTTTTGGAAAATTTTGAGAATTTTCTAGAATTTTGGGGTATTTATGGACTAGGAAAAATGTCAAGTGGCAGGATAGCTGTTAAATGGTAGTAGAAATAAATATCAAATGGTAGTAGAATTATTGAAAAGTGATATTTGGATTTAATGACATATGTCATTGAAATTTGGAGACAATTGGACTAGAAATTGGAAGTTGATTAGACTAATTAATGAAAGAACATCTTCTAAACCAATGGGAATTAGACATGTGGCAAGTGACATGTGTCACTTGCCACACCATGCATATAACTCACGACTCTCTTATATGAAAGACCCATTTAATTGTTTCCTTTCATTCTTGCTTTTCTTCTTCTCTTCGAGACTCTTCTTATCTTCTTCTTTATTCTTCTTCACTTCCACAATACTCTCTCCACCATCGTCAAAGTTGAAGCTCACTTTCACCCTTCATTTGCTACCATCATCTTGCACTCTCTCTCTCATTCCTCAGAAAAGATGCAACTTCCCAGCTTGAAATGGTGATGTACGTAGGTTGCCTACAAAGATAAGGTTGGTGTGATCTTGAAGGATTTGGAGTTAAATCAAGTAAGTTGGTTTTAATCTTTGTGGGTAGTGTTAAATAAAGCATTTTGATGTGTAATTTAAGAATAATGATCATGATAGTATAGTTAAATGTGTTGGACATGAATGAGGAACAATCTCTGTATATTCATGTCTTGCCTTGATGTGTATGATGATTAATGATTCATAAATTGATGTAGAGATGATTTAGAGTTTGAATGACTCCTAAAATGGGGTTGAAAGAAGTACAGAAAATTTGACTAGTAAATGAATGTTATATGTTCTTTTTTCAATGTATATAATGTGTATCTCTTAGGTGATTTTAGAAATGAAACAAAAATGAGTTTAGAGCTAAATAAAGGGAGCAATGTGATGTCTTGAAATGAGGTAAATTAAAATGATGAATTAGAAGAGAAATGAAGGTGTTAATGAAGTTGAAAATGTGCTGAAAGTATGATGAATGTGTGCACATGTATATGTTTTGTTTTTGGGTTAATGATCAAATATGGATCATGATTTGTTTTTGAATGATATTGAGATGAAACATAAGTAGTAATGAAGAGAATATAATGAGGACATGAGCTAGAAATAATAGACTAAGCAAAAGCGATTGAATCAGGATGGAAATGAAGTTAAATGTGCGCTGAATATGTAGATGTAGTGTTTCTACTGAACATGCATCTGAAATTTAGACATATCTTGACCTAAGGATATACAAATATGATTATTGTTGATTTTTATTAAACTAGAGACGAATGACTACAATTGTCATGAAGAAATCGAGTTTGAATTCTGTCTTTAATAGTTTTAAAATATGTCTTGAAGTTGAGTTTCAGATTATGTCTCTATTTCTGAACAACATGTAGTAAATTGTGTATAACTTGCAGTTTACTGAGACAAATTGTATGAACTTTAGTTCGTTAAAAACTTAAGACATAGATGAACATTGTTTTAGAGACGGTATTGCCAAAAAACCTCATTTTCTAAGTCATAATGGCCATACAATACTGACCTGAAAAATAGAGTTGGAAAAGCTAGAAAATTTGTTCTGTTTATTGCTTTCTGTGAAAGTTCGTGGCGGCCAACTTGTAGGATTTTTTAGGATTCCTTTCAAGAAAAGTTTGCCTCGGCCAACTCCTTGGTTCACTACAGCCAACTTGCAAGATTTTATGAGGATTCTTCTCGGGAAAAGTTCGCCGCGCGCGGCCAGCTTTCCTGCATAGCTTAAAGATGCTCTGATATTTTGATCATAACTTTTTCTATAGTTATCCGAATGGAGTGATTCTTAATTTGGAATAAACTAGAGATATAGGGATACCATTTTTATGAAGAAATTGAATTTTTATCCTGTGTCTAGAATCCCATAATCTTACTTTAAGATGAGCACATAATACTGTTTTAGTTTAAGAATAGTCCAAATTATTTGGAGTATAACTTTTGGATTACTGAACCAAATTGAATGATCTTAGTGTCATTAAAAACGTAATAGATAGGAGAAAAATCTTGTAGAAGATAATGTTCCAAAATTACTCCATTTTCTTGGTCAGAAAGAACATGGAAAGTTGACCCGAAAGTATGTTTTAGGAAAAATCTGAATTGATCAAATGAGTTATGAATTTTGAACATAATGGCTTTATTGAGGTGTAAACCTAAGTCATTTAGACACATATGAGTTATGAAAGGAGAATGAGCATACGAAGTGAATTTAGATCATATACCCAGGATTGTCATTGAGCGTGCATTGTATATATTCCATATACACATTTGTACTTAAATGAATACTTATAATTGTGCAAAGTTATAATGCGTGTGCAATATGTGTATTGTATAATGTTCATGTGCAGGACAAACATCCGCATCCAGACGTTTCCAGATCTTGGAAGCAAATGTTAATCTGGAGCATACTATGAGTCGACCTAGATGGTCTCATTTCATTGTTTGTTATGTTTTCAATTTTTGCATTGAATTATTATTGATGGGAATGTGATTGAGATATTTTCAGACATTAATAGTCTGACGAGTTTGATAAATGTGAGAACATTAGAAGTACTCCTTTTATGTGAATTTGATAAAATATGTGTTTTATCAACTTAAATGTTGAATGTCGGACCAAGTTAAGAAGAAAAAGGTGAATGTGTATATAAATGAAATATGTGTATTCTAAACATAAATGTTGAATGCAGGACTAAGGTCTGAGGACATGTGAAGGAGAATATGATTGTGGGATTTTGAGCACTTTTAATTACTGAATATATGTGATGCATTTCATTACATGAATGCATGAAACATAAAAGCTGTTGTGACCAGAGTAGCCATAAAAAAAGAGCTTAAAGCTTAGAATGTGAAAAAGAGCTTAAAGCTCATAATGTGATAAGATCCTTTGGCTCAGTTGTGCATGTATCCGGTATCTACTAAGGGATATGGGACATTATTCGATATAGCTTGGTATCCACTAAGGGATATAAGCTAAAAAAAAAGAGGCACTCGGTTACAACAATAATAAAGAAAGTGAGTCTTATGAGCGCTGTATATGCATATGATAGGTATAGTTTAAATAGTTGACTGATTTCTGAATATGATATGTGTTGAATGTGAAATGTGAAATGAATGATCAAGTGATATACGATGATATATGATTATCAATGAAATGATGTAAATTATATGATTATATGAATTGTATGTATTATGTGATCGAGTGGGCCATCGAGGATGGTCACTCATTGAGTTTGCAAAACTCACCCTAAATTTGCAATATTTTTCAGGCTCAGAAGAGTCACTCTAGTTAGACAAATTGGAGTATAGCCACTGCATTCAAGTCAGAGAAAGAGGTCGAGATCAGTTCGTGTCTGCATTAGTATTTCCTTATTTTTGTATCAAAATATGTATTCACAAGTATTTTGCAATGTGTATGTAAATGATTTTGTATTGTAATGGTTGTGGCATTGCGTTTGAAAATGTTTATGAATAAAAGTGGGATTAATTTATTTATTGATTTTTCACAATATACGTGCATTGTTTTAAAATAAAAGAAATTTTTGTATTGAATTTGATTGACTGACTGTTCTAGCATGCCACCCTTGCAGGGTACACACTCGGACATCACTCAGGATGTCAGGTACGTGTCTGGCGAGGGTGGGTGCTACATGGTGTATGATCTTTAATACAAGGTTGACACTTGATTTTTGGACCGAAGCCATTGTTACGACTTGCTACATCATTAACCACTCTCCGTGTGCTCCTCTCGATTTCAAGACTCTGGAGGAAGTTTAGTCAGGTACTCCTGCTGATTACTCTACTTTAGGAATATTTGGGTGTCTAGCATATATGCATGTAAATGAGGGAAGGTTAGAGCCTAGGGCTAAGAAATGTATTTTTCTCAGTTATGCTTCAGGGGTAAAAGGATATCGTTTTTGGTGTCCTGATCCCAAGTCACCTAAATTTGTAATTAGTAGGGATGTTACACTTGATGAGTCTTCTATGTTGTATCCTAGAAAAGAGTCTTGTATTCCTTGTAATTTAGAAAAGGAGGCTAGTGCACGGAAGCAGATGGAGTTAGAGATTGGTAGTTCAAGTCCTTCAAAGATGTCTTCTACACATCAGACATATTAAGTTGATGAACTAGATCCTAATCATGTTTAAGATGAACCAGTAGAAGAAGAACATTTCATTGCCAGAGACAAACTAAGACGGGAGATCCGACGACCATAGAGGCATGCAAATTTAGTTGCATATGCTTTATCAGTGGCACAGGAAATAGGTGGAGACGGTGAACCTTCAACATATACGGAGGCTGTTTCACATGTTGATACTAATAAATGGGTGGTGGCCATGAATGAAGAAACGGAATCTCTGCACAAGAATGATACTTGGGTTCTGGTGAAGCCGCCAAAGGGTAAGAAAATTGTTGGTTGTAAATGGGTCTTTAAAAGAAATACAAGGTATAAGGCATGTTTAGTTGTAAAGGGCTACAGTCAGGTACAAGGTATTGATTTTAATGATGTTTTCTTACCAGTGGTGAAACATAGTTCTATTTATGTATTACTTGCATTATTTGCCATGTTTGATTTGGAATTAGAACAGCTTGACGTCAAGACAGCATTCTTGCATGACTAATTAGATGAGCACATTTATATGAAACAACCTGAAGGTTTTGAAGTGGCAAGAAAAGAAGACCAGTTGTATTTGTTGAAGAAATCCTTGTATGGATTGAAGTAGTCTCCAAGACAGTGGTATAAGAGGTTTGATTCATTTATGTTGGGTCATGATTTCTCCAGGAGAATGTATGATCGTTGTGTTTACTTCCGAAAGTTATATGACGACTCATTCATCTATTTGTTGTTATATGTTGATGATATGCTCATTGCTGCCAAGAATGTCACAGATATTCACCATTTGAAGGCCTTATTGCATGGTGAATTTGAGATGAAAGATTTGGGAGCAGCAAAGAAAATTCTTGGCATGGAGATAAGACGTAATCGAGGAGCTGGTAAATTATTCTTGACCTAGGAAAATTATCTCAATAAAGTTTTGGAGCGATTTGTCATGCGAGATGCCAAAGTAGTTAGTACTCCACTTGCTAGTCATTTTAGATTATCTGCTGCTCAATCACCACAGTCACAAGAAGAGGAAGATTATATGGCACAGGTTCGTTATTCTAGTGTCATCAGTAGTATTATGTACGTAGTGGTGTGTACTCGTCCCGATATTTCACAAGTTGTTCATGTCGTGAGAAGATATATGGCCAATCCTAGCAAAGAATATTGGCAAGCAGTGAAATGGATTCTCAGATACTTAAAAAGTACTTCAAATTTTTGTTTGGAGTTTGGTAGAACCAACAACACTTTGGTTGGTTCTGTAGATTCTTATTATGTTAGTGATCTCGACAGACATATGTCTCTTACAGGTTATGTATTTTGTATTGGAGGTTGTGCTATTAGCTGGAAAGCTACTTTACAACATGTAATGACTTTATCTATTACTGAAGCAGAATATGTGGCAGTCACTGAGGCTATCAAAGAAGCATTATGGTTGAGAGGTTTATTCGATGAGTTATCTCTACTCAAGGGGTTACTACTGTTTATTGTGATAGTCAGAGTGCTATTCGTTTGATAAAAGATCAGATGTATCATGAGAGGACAAAGCATATTAATGTGAAGTATCATTTTATTCAGGATACTATTGCAGAGAAGAAGGTCCTTATTTAGAAGATCAACACTAAGGACAATCCTACTGACGTATTTACAAAGGCTCTTCCAATTTACAAGTTCAAGCAGTGCTTGGACTTAATTGGTGTTTCGAAGTTGATGATATAGCCTTTTGGGGAATTGCCGGAGAAGGTGGAGCAGATCACTAATTGTTTGGGACCAAGTTAAGGTGGAGATTTTTTACATGCCTTGGCCCCTCACGGGTCAAAAATTGTTGGCCAAGGAAGACTCTTTTGGCCATACTTGGCCAACCAAGGAAGACTCTTTTGGCTATGCTTGGCCAAAAATCTTCAAGCTTATTTCTAGTGAGATTTTTCTAGCGCAACGATTACGGAGAGTTTGAAAAATTAACAGAATTCTTTGGACGGAAGCTCAAACATTTGCATTATCAATAGAGGAGTTTGCTGAAGCTTCAGATGTACCATTCCATCCTTTCCTTCAGGCACTAAATCTTCAATTTTCCTTTTCTCTCGCATGTGAGCTGTAGTAGTTGAAAGCTTCTTTGCCATTTTTGTACTTTTGTACAATCTCCACATATTAGTAAATTTGGCTCACCCTCTGGGCGTGGACGTAGGTCATATTGACCGAACCACTTAAATTATTGTGTCTTATCTAATTTATTTTGCCTCTTCTTTATCTTTCGTTATTAAGATTCGGGCTATTAAATTCAACCGGTATCCGATCCAAAGGGCATTTTCTTTAACAACTCCCTATTCATATTTTTAACCTTAGATATGATTTTATAAATAACTTCTTTTTCTCTTTTAATATATTAATTTCTATCCATTTAAAGAAGGAATAACCATTCGTTTTTATATGTTAAATCTTAAGAATCTTTACATAGGATGTTTGATAGTTCTATGTATAACCAATAACACTAATCTCATGTTTACATGTTCATTGTTCTTCATCTCTCTTACTTGTAAAAGAAGAATTATGTGATACATTTGAAAACACTTTAGAGCTTGATTTCATATATTTGTCACAAGAAGACATGAAATGATTGTTAATTAACAGATTTCATTATAAGATGCATTACTTTTAGGAATACATAATGACATGATATCCACATATAAGTGGTAAGCAAACAACAATGTTAACTAATTGAGCAAGTTTTCCTTATTAGGTTTTAATAGTATTCAATAACATTATAATCCTTTTCTTTTATAATAACAAGAGTATAAAGCATGATTTCTATATAAGGCAATTATTTGTTGCTTTCATCCATGGAATGATCCATGTATTAACTTGAAAACAATACCCTTTAAAGCTTGGGAACAATTTAAGAACATAGGAAGAAGATAATATGAAAAAAAACATCCGTTAAAGTTTCCAAATGTAATGTGAACTTGTTAATTGTAATAACATCACTTGTTTTTAATAAAGATAAAATCAAACACATAATGTAAGTACAAAAATATTATATCACAAACACTACTAACAATAAACACAGTTCCAAACAAACATTAAAGTACTATATTATAATTAAAGACCTTAATCAACTAAATAGTCATCACAAATACTATACTAACAACTAAAGTGAAAAGACACAAAATTCGGTTAGAAAATTGTAATTTGGAAATGTCAAGTTCTCAAAACAAAGACCTTACCATTATTTTTTTGTTAATTATGTGAACAAAATCTTATGAAGGTTAAAATCTTGGCTTTAAAGTAACTTATGATGAATAAAATCTTAATTATAAAAAGCTTCTTTTCTTATAATCTACCCATCCATTAAAGAAGGAGAGATCAAATAAAATGACAGATTATATGAGTTATTTTAATTATACCTTGATTAAAAGATTACTTGAAAAAAAACATCACAACATCATATATGTATTACTTTATTATTTTATTAATTTTTAAAAGTTATGTGTCATATCAATTTTTAAAAATCCAAAATTTGGATGGTCATATGCTCATTGTTAATGTACATCTTTACCGGAGATTAATATCTGTGCACGTCAAAGTTGCAAAATAAAAATATATTTGCCCATTGAACATTTTAAGATCCAATACCAATTCATAAATTTATATCTATATAAATAAAGCATTTATCAAAATAATTAGTGAAAAAGATTAGATTTATACAAATTTATATATAAAAAAAGAAAGGGTTGACATTCTATCATTGTAATGATTTTTCTACCATACTCTCTGAAAAATGGTACAAAATAAAATATTTCGGTACTGGGTTTAAATATTGGCCAGTACTAGTCTGTTTCACCTCGTATCGACTGGTACTACCAGTATTTAGAATACTGGTTATATATCGGCCAGTACCAAAAATTTTACAAAAATCAAGGGCATTTTTGCAAAAAATTAAAAATTTCAAAAGCTCCACCCCCCTCCCCCAATATTTTTTCTCTCACACTTGGACTCTCTCTCTCTCTTCTTCACCATCATCTCTTTTTATTATTAATAATATAATATTTATATTCATATATTAAATAATAGTTATATTTTTTTCTACAAAGAATAATTAAAAAATGTTAAAATGAAAATTAAGAGTCCTCAAATTTTTGTATTTCCTTTTAAAATTGTTGATATAAGTATAACAATATTTTATTATTAATAAAAATTACATGCTATATTTTATTATTAACAATTAAATATTAAGGTAGAAATTATATTTTATTATTGATCATAATTTCTTTTTATTTGATATTTTGATGTAATTATTATTTATTATATGATAAAATTATAATATTTTAAATACTTTGTATTGTTCTTAATTTTATGTTTCTATGATAATAAAATAATATTTTTCATATTAATTGTGGTTATTATTTATATGTGGAATATGTGAAAATAATATTAAGAAAAATAAATAAATTATTGTTATTTTAAGTTTCTATTATTATGACTTTTTGAGAATGGTTGGTTTAAATTATACAGTACAATATTGAAGGATTATTTTGTAATTTTTTTAAAAATTTAGGAACTATTTTATAAATTTAAAAAATTGTCCGAAACGATACCTGGTATTGACCGGTATCGATACAGTATCGTACCAGAATCCAATCTGGTACCAGGTCTTTGTAACATTGCATTCTATAGAATAAACAAATAATATGAATTAAAGGAGAATTTTATATGTTTAGTCAATTAAGACTTTTCATCAAGTGGTTTGAAATAAAGGTTTTTGATAAGTCAAATTATTTATATATGATTTTGGGATGAATTGGAACTAATTTGACTTATCTCTATGTGAATTTGGAGCTTTATTTGGTTAATTCTCACACAATTCAACTTTATTGCTTAATAGGTACAATTGGGTAGATTTTGGGGAAAAAGGCACAACTTTTGCCGTGGATGTCAGATTAAGGCCATTCAAGTACACTTTCGAAGAGGACTCTGAGCTCTACAACCTTCATGAAGACCCTAAGGAGTGATTTGGCTTTCTGAAGGCAAAAGTGCATATTTCTAAAGATGCTTAGTGTATGTCCGCCTAACAAACATCATGTCTCTCTAAACGGACATGAGCGGAGCAAGAAAGCTGATAGACCCCTGAATGTCTGCTTAACAAACATTCACTATCTAAACTGCTCTAGAGACCTGAGAAGGTCCGTCTAACAGACATTGACGCTGCAGACACGATTTTTATTCCTCTGTTTAGCAAAAACTAGGTTTCTTTGACCCTAAGACACTATATATACTGATTTTGAAGACCTAAATAGGGGTTGGCATTGAAAACGAGGTAATGAGATTGGAGGCACCCAAAATAGGAAAAGAAGAGGAAGAAGGAGGATTGCATCAAGATTAGAGTAAGCTTGTTTTGTCTTCTCTCTCTATCTTCTCTCTCTACCCTGTCTTGAATGTTGATAGTCTCTATGTATTGTGAATCTGTTATCATGTGTTGGAACTAAACCCCATTTGGGGTTAGGTATGTAGCATATTTTGGGGATTGATTGATGTTTTATGGATTGATTGGTGTTGAATGAAAGTTCTTGAGTTATATTTATCTTTCTTGAGCTTCATTGTTGTTTCTATGCTTGATCACCATAGATGCAATCTTAGGAATCATATGATGTACTGAGAGATGAAGTATGATTTGTGCATTAGGAAGATAAACAAATTAGATTTAGAGATAGAGATATCCTAAACTAATGTGATAACTTAGGGTTGCTTGTTTTTAATGAATTTGACTAGTTAGGTTTCACATTGAGAAATGGTAATCAACTAGTTGGGTATTCTTGTATGGCTTGAGAGAGAATATAAGTGAAATTGTGCAGCTGTTATTATAACTTGTCATTCAATCAATTTCATAATTTATCGATCAATTTCTTAAATTGGTGAATCCCGAAGCCCTATGTCTAAATCATCAATTTTCCCTTGTTTGTTTAATTACAGTCTTTACAATTGATTGTTCACTCCAATCCAATCATCTTTTAAATTTCTTGTAATTTTGGTTCAAATAATTAGGATTAATTTAGTAGTGAGTATTTTAGTCCTTGTGGGATCCGACCTTGAAATACTTGATGTGTAAGTACTAGGAACAACTCTGTGCACTTGCAAATTAAGCCGACCAAGTTTTTGACGTCGTTGTCGGGGACTAATTTATATTTGCTGCTATTAATTCTAGTTATTTTTTTACCTTAAGTTTTCATCCATTAATCACTCTTAAACTCTTTTCTCTTTGTCCCATTTCAGGAGTTGCATGCATTTAATGCGTTCAAGAAATTTGAACGACGATCAGCTAATTGAATTGAATCCTAAAATTGAACGCACTTGTAGAAGGAACAACGCCTAAAGAAGTAGAGCAATGGCAAATAATAATCAAGATCCAATTCTGGATGAAGAGCAAGAGATGGGGAATGAACAATTCAATGGAGGAAACAAGGCTGAACCGGTGGTTGTTAATCCTACGGTAAGAAGAATTAGAGATTAACAGATGCCGTTCATTACTGACAACCCTTCCTGTATTATATTGACTACAGCAGCAAGGAATTATGAGCTGAAGCATATTCATCTATCGAATTCGCCATAATTTAATGGAATGTCTAGTGAATATGCCTTAGCTTTTATGAGAGACTTTTATGCGACAGTTCAAACTCTTCCGTTGTATGGATTGTCTGAAGATGCGTTGAGGCTAAGGTGTTTTCCCTATTTTATGAAGGGATCAGCAAGAAATTGGTTGTTGAGTTTGGAGGTAGACTCCATTGATACTTGGGATAAGGTGATGGAGACTTTCATGATGAAGTGGTACCTAACCTATAAAACTCTTGAACTAAGGAAGATGATACACTGGTTCTCACAGAAGGAAGGAGAAAATTTTCATGAAGCATAGGAGCGATTTAATGATCTCTTCAACCAGTGTCCTCACCATGGATTTGACACTTAATCCTTGACTCAGTTCTTCTATTATGGTCTTACCGATCACAATCAAACTTTGGTGGACTTAAATGCTTGTGGGAATATTAGTGACCTGAGTTCGCAAGAGTTGTGGAATATCTTTAAGAAATTTGCAGAGAATTCACATTATAAGGTGACAAGGAGAAAAGCTACTACTCTTAATGAAGTGGGATCGAGATATGACATGGCTTATCAAGTTGATGAGATAAATAAGAAGTTGAACATGTTGATGAATGACAACAAGTCCAGTAGGGATACTTGCACTATTTATGGTAGATTTGGGCATACAACAGCTGGTTGTATGAACATTGAAGCAACAATACTAGAGGAAGAGATGAACTATATTAGTAGACAAGGCCAGAACTTTGCTCCCTTCTCGAACATCTACAACGAACGTTGGAAGTTCCATCTGAACTTTTCATGGAAAAATCAAGAGGCTACGAAACCAATGGGACCACCTAGGTTCCAAGCACCACAAAAATAGCAGTATTCAGCTCCCTCATCTTCTGCACCGCAACAATTCCCTTCCCTTATGGAGAAAAAAGTAGATAGGCTTGAGGATATGTTTGCTCAACTTATGAGCAAGATGGATCAAAGTGCTTAAGCTAGCTCTCAAGCAATGAACAAAATGGAGCAGAACATTTAGTCTAACCAAGTTGCCATTAGAAATTTAGAGGTGCAAATCAATCAAGTGGCAAAAGAGGTAAGTGAAAGAGGTAAGGGAAAGCTACCTAGCAATACTTAAGTGAAACCAAAATAAGATTCTATAGAAATTCGTTTGAGGAGTGGTAAGGTGGTAGAAGGTGTGGTTCGTAAGGAGAAGGATGGTAAGATTAGTGAAACAAAGGATAATGAAGTTGTGAATTTAAATGAAGAAGAAGGGCCTAAGGAAACCGAACCAAGAAAAGAGTCCTCACCAAGTTCATAATTTTCCTTTGTGCCACCCATACCATACCCCCAAAGGGTAAGGAAGAAACATGATGATTCCAAATTTTAAAAATTCCTTGACCTTTTCAAGAAGATCCATATCAATATCCCTTTCATCGAAGCATTTACTGAGATGCCTGCTTACACTAAGTTTTTGAAGGAAATCATCTTCAACAAAAAGAAGCTAGACAATTTTGCAACTGTACCCTTAACGGAGGAGTGTAGTTCTATTTTACAAAATAAACTACCTCCTAAGTTAAAGGATCCAGGGCGTTTCACTATTCCTTGTCACTTTAGTGCTTCTGTTTTTCAATGCTTATGTGACTTAGGGGCAAGTATTAATCTTATTCCTTTGTCTCTTTATAATAGGCTTGGAATTGGTGAACTTAAACCAACTACAATCTCATTGCAACTTGTTGATAAATCAATTCGGTATCTTATTGGTATAGTTGAGGACTTACTGGTGAAAGTTGGTAAGCTTATAATTCCAACTGATTTTGTTATGCTTGAGATAGATTTCGATATTCAGGTTCCTATAATGTTAAGAAGTCCATTTTTAGCCACTGGTGGAGCATTGGTTGACGTCCCGGATGGTAAGTTAACTTTGAGGGTCGGTGATGAGAAAGAGTTGTTTAACATTTTCAAGGTTTTAAAGGAACCCTCTTTTGATGAAGTCACTTATAAAATAGATGTGATTGGTTCTCTTGCATTTAAATCTATTCCTAAATTGATAT
The DNA here is from genome assembly GCA_027563885.1 of Erythroxylum longipes. Taxonomy (NCBI): domain Eukaryota; kingdom Viridiplantae; phylum Streptophyta; class Magnoliopsida; order Malpighiales; family Erythroxylaceae; genus Erythroxylum; species Erythroxylum longipes. The sequence continues at coordinate 5,098 of JAOQMS010050568.1, read as the reverse complement.
ATGATGATGCGTTAGAGACATGCGTAGCTTTAGGAATAGATAAGAATGAATTGGATGATGAGTCAAGGGAATATGTTTATAGATTGCAAGGTAATGGTTTTAGGTATAGACCTCCAATTGAAGAATTGGGACCTCCTAACCCCAAATTGTTAACTTCCATCTTGAGCCCACCAAAACCTGAATTTAAACATCTTCCAATTCATTTGAGGTATGCATTTTTGGGAGAATCAAATACTTATCCGGTTATCATTTCTTCTTCTTTGAATTCCTCTTAAGAAGAGGAGTTATTAAGGGTGTTACGTGAACATAAAGTTGCTATTGCACGGAGTATTGCTGACATAAAGGGAATTAGCTCTTCTATTTGTGTTCACAGGATTTTAATAGAGGAAAACCACAAACCTAATGTGGAAAGTCAAAGGAGGCTTAATCCCAGCATAAAGGAAGTTGTGTGATCTGAGATACTTAAATTACTTGATGCAGGAATTATCTATCCTATTTCTGATAACTCCTGGATAAGCCCTGTGCAGATTGTACCAAAGAAAGGTGGCATAACTGTCATCTCCAATGATAGTAATGAGCTAATTTCCACTAGGGTTGTGAGATTACAAGAAATTAAATGCAGCAACTAGGAAAGATTACTTCCCTCTACCCTTTATTGATTAAATGTTAGAAAGATTAGCGGGGCATGATTATTACTGCTTTTGAGAGGGTATAACCAAATTCCTATAGCCCCGAAGGATCAGGAGAAGACTACCTTCACTTGCCCCTATGGTACATTTGCATATCATAGGATGCCCTTCGGTTTGTGCAATGCTCCTGCCACTTTCCAACGCTGCATGATGTCTATATTCTCCAACATGGTGGGGAATATAATTGAGGTATTTATGGATGACTTTTCTATTTTTGGTTCTTCTTTTGACACATGTTTGTTCAATTTAGAACAGGCTCTACAGAGATGTTAAGAAACCAATCTTGTGCTAAATTGGGAAAAGTGTCATTTTATGGTATAAGAAGGGATCATCCTAGGCCACAAAATCTCGAATAATGGAATAGAGGTGGATTCGGATAAAATTGAAGTCATACACAAATTACCACCTCCTAATTCGGTTAGAGCAATAAGGAGTTTTCTTGGGCATGTATGGTTTTATAGAAGATTTATTAAAGATTTTCCAAGATTTCGAAACCCTTATGTGCTTTGTTACAAAAGGAAGTCCCTTTTAAGTTTACTGATGAATGTCTTGATGCTGTCCACAGGTTGAAGAAGGAACTTACCTCAGCACCTACAATGGCTGCACCGCATCGAAATCTCCCTTTTGAGCTGATGTGTGATACTAGTGATTATGCACTTGGGGCTATTTTAGGACAAAAACAGGATAAGAAATTACATGTCATTTATTATGCTAGCAAAGTTCTTAATGATGCTCAAGTTAATTATGCTATTACAGAGAAAGAATTGCTAGCAGTGTTTTTTGAATTTGATAAATTTAGATATTATCTTATTGGGTCCAAAGTCATTTTTTATACTGACCATTCTGTTTTGAAATATTTGCTTACTAAAAAAGATGCTAAACCAAGGTTGATCAGATAGAATTTACTCTTGCAGGAATTTGATTTGGAAATTAGAGACAAGAAGGGATCGAAAAATTCAGTAGCTGATCATCTTTCGAGACTTGAGCAAGAGGACAAAATGGAAGTTGAACCAATTAATGATGCCTTCCTTAATGAGAATCTATGGTCCGTTAAGGGAAATATTCTTTAGTTTGCTGATTATGTTAATTTTCTAGTGTCTAATATTATCCGAAGTGATTACTCATACCATAAGAGAAGAAAAGTCTTATCGGAGGTAAGGAACTACCTTTGGGAAGATCCGTTGCTCTTTAAAAGGTGTGCTAATGGGATAATTAGGAGATTTATACCTGATGAGGAGATGCGATCAGTGTTGTATCATTGCCGCGCTTCTCCTTATGGCGGACACCATAGCGCTAACAAAACGGCAGCAAAGGTTTTACAATCTGGCTTGTATTGGCCTACTCTTTTTATGGATGCTAAAACTTTTGTTATGACATGTGATAGACGTCAAATGATGGGAAACATAGGTAGGAAGCATGAAATGCCTGAATCGGGGATTTTAGAGATTGAACTCTTTGATGTATAGGGCTTGGACTTTATGAGACCGTTTCTAGTATCCTTTTGGCAGTGAATACATCCTTGTGGTGGTTGATTATGTATCCGAATGGGTGGAAGCCATAACTTTGGCAAACAAAACTGGTGTAAGTGTGGTGAAATTTGTGAAGAAGCATATATTTTCAAGATTTGGAGTTCCAAGAGTCATAATAAGCAACAATGGGGTACACTTCCAAAATCATCAATTCAAATCTCTGTTGGCAAAATATGGGTGCCATTTCAAGTTTGGAATTACTTATCACCCCCAAACCAGTAGGCAAGTCGAGGTGTTAAATCTTAAAAATCAAGAAAATCTTAGAAAAGACCATCAATACATCAAGAAAGGATTGGGCATTGAAGTTTGATGACGCTCTTTGGGCATACAGGACGGAATACAAGACTCCCTTGGGTATGTCCCCATATAGACTAGTTTTTGGGAAATCTTGCCATCTTTCGGTTGAAATTGAACACAAGGCATTATGGGCAATCCTGAAGTTGAACTATGATTTCAAAAAGGCTGGATAAAGGAGACTAATGGAGTTAAACGAGCTAGATGAGTTTTGCCTGGATGCTTTTGAGAATGCTAAAATATACAAGGAGAGAACCAAGGCTTTCCACGACAAGCATATCCTTTGGAGAGAATTTAAACCCAGTCAAAATGTTTTGCTATTTAACTATCGTTTGAAATTATTTCCAGGAAATTGAGATCAAGATGGTCTAGACCTTTCGTGGTGACCAAAGTATACCCATACGGAGCCGTAGAGATTGGAAGGGATGAGCAACCACCCTTTATGGTCAATGGGTAGCGACTTAAGCATTACTTTGAGGGAGAGATGGTTAAATATATTTCCACCATCACATTCAAAAATTGACACCATGGTGGCCTAGTCCAGCTGAGGACATTAAATTTAGCGCTTGTTGGGAGGTGCCCCAACATTTCTAACTCTTTGTGTGTTTTATTAATTTCATTGTTTCATTTTCTTCATATCCTTTTACTCTAGTCTATTGTGTGTGGTATAGGGTTAATGTCTATAAGACACGTCAAGGACACCTCTTAGTAACATGAGGAATAGTGAGATCAAGACACATTAATCAAAGAGGTAAGATCCATATTATGTGTGTAGGAAGTAAGTCTTTTTGCTTCTTTTAAGATTTTTATGATTTTCATTCATACATCATGCATATAGTCTTATGGTAGCATTGAGTAGTTAAGATGGGTAAGAAAGGAGTGAATTAAGTGAGATGAACATAAAAAGATCCGAGAAGGTCCATCTAACGGACATTACAAAGAATTTCACTCCTAGAAGACCCAAGAAGGTCTGCTTAGCAGACATGACTCACATTTTGGAACTCAAAGACCCGAAAAGGTTTGCTTAACAAACATTTCCTAGAATCTGCCACTAAGAGACCTGAGAAGGTCTGCTTAGCGGACATTGCTCATATTCTGTTTTTTTAAAAACACTCCTTTTTCTTTCTTTTCCCGCACTCACCTACGTTTCCCTCCCCCCTTTTTACCTCCTCCTTCACGCCACCTCCTTTTATGATTTTTCCTTGCATATTTCACTCTCTCACCCAGATTTTATCCCTTTTCTTCTTTCCTTCATCTTTTCCTCCACTGCCTTCACCTAACTTATCCACCAACACAAATCCTAATCCCCTCATCCATAGTGCGCTACTCCCCTCCACGTCAATACGTGCCACCACCTTCATATTTATGGATTTTGGCACTTCTTTTGAGGATAAGGGCTGAGTCTACACACTTTCCACTCTCAGGCTGGTCGGGTAAGTGCTCTCTCAATATTTGGGGTAAAATTGTGGCTTGCTGTAATTTGTATTGATTAAGTTCTCTCTCAACATTTTGATTTGTGGAGATGAAGCTTGACATCCCCATTAGTGTTGTTTAGGGCTTGTATCGGATTTGCAAGTATCTAACAAAAGGCCCTGGATTCTTTGCACTCTCATCATAACGCCCATAATACTCTCCACCTCTGTCAGAATTAACTCCTTAATTTTCTTCCCCTTTTGAAGCTCAATATTTGTCTTGAAAATCTTAAACACATCCAAAGATTTAGATTTTTCACGAATGAGCTCCATACAACTGTATTGGGAAAAATTATCAATAAAAGTGATGGAGTATTTATTACCACCCATAGTAGGAGGAATAAATGGTCCACATATATCAGTATGAATCAACTCTAACAACTCTAAGCACTTGTTTGTTTTTCTTTTTCTAACCATGGCATTTAACTTTCCTTTAATACAATCAAAACAGGTAGTAAAATCTAAAAAATTAAGATCCTGAAGTAAAGTATCTTTTACCAACCTCTCTATTCTGTCTCTAGAAATATGACCTAAATGTTTTTGTTGTAATATAGAAGATCTCAAATCTAACCTCATACATTTGGAACTAACAAACGTATTAAAAGAAGATGAAGAAGCAATAGTAACAACATCATTTAACTCAAGTTTGTATAAATTTTCACATCAAATTTCATTTCTCACCAAAAGAGAGTTACGATACAAAATCAGTTTTTCAGTTCCAAAAAGAAGACTATAATCTAGTCTGTCTAAAATAGATACAGAAATCAAATTCCTCCTAATAGAGGATAAATAAACGACGTCATAAAACTCCAAAAGATTTCTTGTATTTAACTGTAGTCTAACTATCCCAAAAAATTCAACTTGGACTTTGGTATCGTCTCCCATGTACACATATTGCTCAAAACTAGTTGATCTTCTTCGACTTCTCAGTTTCTGTAAGGAATTCATAAAGCACTACAAGGAAATCGAGAATTAGCGTCAGAATATTACCGACGACACAAATTCCGTTGCATTTTACCGACGGAAATGAAGCAATTCGTCGGTGAAAACAAAATTTTACCGACGGCTAACCAATCCGTCGGAACTATTGTCGGGAAAAATTCGGCCCAAAATC